>VDFB02094550.1:0-53744 GCA_007258455.2 Sequoia sempervirens
AAATGGATATCTATTTAGTTCACATCATATAATATTATTATAATATATTATAATATTAATATATCTAATATTATTATAGTATATAATAATATTAATGTTATATTATATATATTAATATAATATAATATATAAATTATACAAAATATATAAAATATATGATTTATATATTTTATATTATATTATATTATAATATTATTTATACTATAATATATATATAATACATAATATATTATATTATATTATATTATATTATATTATATTATTATAATATATATAATATTATAAGGGACTGATCAGATCCGACCATTTTTTTTAAATGAATGTAAAAGAAATAATATTCATTTTTTGTATTGTAAACAAATTGTGAAAGTCATTTTCACTTTATATAAAAATAATTAATATATTATATTATTATATACTAATATATATAATATTATTATAATATTAATATATTAATATTATATTATATATAATATATAATATATAATTATTATTAATATAATATGATAATATTACAATATTATAATATCTTATTATAATATAAATATATATTATAGTTTATGGGACGCACTTCATAGGTCTATGCCATCCCTTATAACTAAGGATGAGGTAGACCCGACCCTTTTCTAAAAAAAAATGTAAAATGAAACAAATATCCATTTTAAAACGGATATGTGTTTTGAAATGATATCCATTTCCTCTATGTTTAAAAAAAATGAGGCCGAGACTCATTTATCCTTTCCCTATTTGTTGGTGCATGAAGATAACCAAACAAGTGTAACATACATCTATTTCCATGTGTATTCAACTTCCAAAATCACCCTCCAATCATAGGTATTTTGGTTTTTAATGTATTTTCTTTATAAAAAAAATATTTTTGCTTTATTTTTGAAGAATTTTAGTGCAAAAGTTGGTTTTTCAATATGTATATTATTTCGTATTAAAATAAGTATTAATTTTAAAAATTTATAACATCAAACAAGTTTTCTAATTGTTAAGAATCCCAACCCTATTCTTGATGAAAACCCTGCCCAACCAAATCCTCCTCCACCAAATTCTCCATTACAAAATTCACCGACTATCCATGAAGCTATCGATGGTAATTTAATTGAAATGAGAAACATCTAACAATTATACGAGAGACACCCTCACTTTTTTAATATGAAAACCACATTAGAATCAATAATTTCCAATGTTGAAACTCTCACAAACCAGCATCTTACCTTTGTAGAGTGGTGAGAGTCCATGAGGCAACGCTATGTTGATGGCTTATCATATGATGAAGTGAGGAAACTTGAAATTACGAAAGCCCAATTAGCACAACTATTTATCAATCCTAAAACTAGACAACCCATTGATTGTTCAAGCCTAAATATTTGATTAAATGGTGCACAAATCAAGGTATCCTAGATATTTTTTAGGAATGTTGCTAGATGGATTTTGATAAACCACCCAACAACAATCTTGATGTCCCACAATATTTTCTATGAGATTCAAAATCCCTTTGTGAGATTTGTAAATTTGGATATGTTTCATAAAAAAATTTGTATAAAATTGATTGGCTACATTCTAAGAAATGTTTAGGATGTGGTGTGTGATCTCTATTGCCAATTTTTAACTTTAAAAAATCCTTTATATGTAGTGAAAATCTAGATTGAGAGTGTCAAAATTGTTGAATTTCATTCTTTACATTATTCGTTAGCTTCTTATCAACACGTGGAAGCCTCCCACTAAAATCCCATGCATCATTTTGAAGAGGACTATTGAGTCTTCCTCTTCTTGAGAGTGCTTCTCAGAATTATCTCTTTTGACAAATTTGGGTGGTGCTTTTGGATTAGTGATTGATTTCTCTTCTTTATCAACATTAGTTTCTTCTTGTGATTCTTCTTTCTTGGATTCTTCTTTTTCTTCATAAACAAGGACTTTTGAATACATATCATCTTTTTGTAACAGCTGAGAGTAATCTTTATCTAGTCTGACATTCACACTTTCAACTATCTTTTGTAACCTTTCATTGCATCACTTATAAGCTTTGCTTGTAGTTGAATAACCCAAAAATATTCCTTCATTTGATCTTGTCTCAAATTTACTTAAAGTATCTTCATCCCTTTTTATAAAACATCTACTTCCAAATATTTTAAAATATTTCACAAATGTAGGTCTTCCTTTACATAATTCATATGGATTCTTATCATGATTTACTCTTAACTATTATCTGTTGATAATGTAAACAGTAGTATGAATTGCTTCCTTTAAGTATCTATCAAGTAATTTGGCTTCATTCAATATTGTTCTAGCCATCTCTTGAATAGTTCTATTCTTTCTCTCAATAACTCTATTTCGTTGAGGTGTTCTAGCTATAGAGAAATGTCTTCTAATTTCGTGTTTTTCATAATACTTATCAAATTCATGAGAGGTAAATTCTCTACCTCGGCCAAACATCAAAAATTTAATCCTTGAATCAATCTCATTCCCAACCATAGCTCTAAATTTTTTGAATCTTTCTACAGCTTTAGATTTATCTTTAAGAAAAGTTACCCATGTCATTCTTGAATAATCATCTATTATCAACATGAAATACCTTTCTCCATTGATGCTTCTACTTCTTTTTGAACTACACAAATCTATATGTATCAACTACAGGGGCTTAGAAGTTGAATATTCTTTGGTCTTGAATCTGATCCTAGTTTGCTTTCCTTAAAGGCATTCTTTACAAGTTGTGTTTGCAGGCTTTCCAATACTGGGCATATGCCTGACTGCATTATTCTTGCCAATTTTCACAAGATGGTCAAAGTTAATATGACCCATCCTTTTGTGTCATAACCAAATTTCATTAGTCTCTCCTAATAGACATCTTCCACCTTACATCTCATTCAGATTGTATAAATTACTTCTTGTTCTACTTGCTTCAACAACAAGTCTACCAGAGCTAGCATTCCTTATCTCACATCCATTATCATGAAATAACAATTTATATCCTTTGTCACACATTTGACTAACACTAAGCAAGTTATGTTTTAACCCTTCCACATATAACACATCTTGAGAATTTGTTTTACCATGTATGCAAAGTGTACCTTTTCCAGTTATCTTAAGTGGTAGGCTGTCGCTGGCTGTTTGAACACCCGCAGACCACAATATTTCCAGCGAGGTGATTTGCATACTTATCTCTAGTCATATGAAGGCAGGAAACCAGTGTCAATCACCTAAAGGGTTTTCGCCTGTCCTCACTTCGGCAATTTGTTTCTAATCGCCAGGTTATTTTAAGAACAGCTATTTCATCTCCGGTTATTCTTCTCTCTCCAATGCACTACAGGATTTTTCCTTTTCTTTATAACTCTATGTTGATTCGCCAGCCTTCTTTTATTGTAGAGTTCAAATTCTTTCTTTTCGCCGCGTTCGCGCTGAAAAAATGTTGCTGCCAGAAATTTAAAATATCGCGCCATCCACCTATCTGGGAATGCGGAAGCTTCACAAAGTCTTAGCAATGCGTTTACCCTGCGTTATTATAATTGTAACGCACATCATTTAGAGCACTCAGAGAAGCAAAAGGATTCTTGCTTACAAAATTAGGTCCGTCATTCCTCAAGAGTCTAATCGTACAATCTATAGATTTATGCCCATATTGATTACATGAAAAATAATAACCATGAAAGGCATAATTAAACTTGGTTTGTCTTGCATGTTGACCTTTGAACCTCCTCTTTGGATCATGCACTTTGATGAATCCATCAGCCATTACACAGCACCGATCTCGGGTCTTCCATCACCATGGAACCAACAGACAGCGGTTGGTTGGAAATGTTTGGGGCGGTAACTGGTGCCCGTGTTTCAGTGAAAATGGGCGAACTCGGCGCAAAAATGGTTTGCGGCTACCGTCGTTTCATCAAACTCAAAACTGCTGAAGCACCCAGCAATTCTATTCGCTGCGCCAGATTGTACCCCAGCCGAATCCCCTTCCGCAAAAGAACTAAATTCAACCTCTAATTGTACGTTCTTCTGGGTTTGATCTCAAATCAAACTGGTTTACCTCTGCTGGTTCACTAATACTTTATGGCCAATTTTAATGACTGGGTTTCAAGATTCGTTGATCTTCTGGCGGCAAAGCATGGTTTTTTAACAATTATATGAGTCTTCACAAGAAGGGGCCAGCTCATTTCTTCTTCTCTTTTAGGATATTGAACAACGTTTCTTTGGCCGCTGATAACGGGTTTTACTTCGCTGCTTTTAAGGAAAATGCGTCCCATCGAAGAACCGGCTTTCTTTATCAACATATTTAGGCATAACCTGCTGCGGGTTTTATATTTGGAAGTTTCTTGACTCCTGGAAAGTTCTATCTCTCTTTTCATTTTCATTTAAAGGACACTTTGAGGCATAATGGCCTATTTTTCCATAGTTAAAGCATCTGAAAGAAAGCTTACCTTTGTATATGTTGGTGCCCTTCTTCAATCTTCTTACAAGATTTACTTCTTCATTTGAACTAATATCAGGTTATGAATCATCTTCAATCTTCTTGATTTTGGAAGTCTTGAATGTTTCTTCACTCTTTGTAAAGAATTTACTCTCATTTCTCATTTCATATGTAGTTAATGACTCAAACAATTCATCCAAAGAAAATTTATCCAAATATTTATCTTCCTTTATTGCTGAGACTTTACAATCAAATATTTTTGGAAGAGACCTTAGAACCTTCTTTACAACAACCTTATCTTCAATATCCTCACGGAGACATCTAATTGCATTCACTACCTCATCTACCTTGAGCAAGTATGCTACAATATTTTCTTCTTCTTTCATCATAAGTGTCTCAAAATTTCCTCTATGAGTTTGCAACTTTGATTGTTTCACTTTAACATCACCCTTATAGATACTATTCAGTTTCTCCCATACTTCTTTGGAAAATTTACAATGCATGACTTTCACTTATTCAATATTGGTTATACCACATAAAATAATTTTTTTAGCTTTGGCATTGTATTCATAGGCTTTCTTCTCAACTACATCAGTGGGAGAAGTTGTTGGTACTTTGTAACCATGTACAATAGGCTACCATACTTCAAAACCAAGAGAAGTTAAATAAGTCTCCATTCTAATTTTCCAGAAAGCATATATTGTTCCATCAAATAATGGTGCTTTGTTTGAATAAGATCCTTCTTGTCCAACCATAGTGTTCTTGAAACCAAATCTACCTTAAGTTGATTAAAATTGCTTCAAGGAACCCTTGGCTCTGATACCAATTGTTGAAAGAACACCAATACACTAAGAGGGGGGTGAATTAGTGTATACAAACTTCTACTAACTTAAAATACTAGACAAGATATAAGATCACACAAAGCATTGCACACAGAGAAGACACCAGATATATGTGGAAAACCCTAGAAGGGAAAAACTAGGGTGAGAAAAGTTTCTTTAGTCTACTACTCAGATCCAACCTCATAATCAAAGATATTACATATTTTTTGTAAGCACCCACTTACACATACATTGACACCTAAGAAAATATTTTTGAGACACCAACCTCTAGGTACATTGCACACCTAAGAAATTTTTTTAAGGCGCCAACCTCTTGGAACACTACACACCTAATTGAGCACTAACTCAATATTTATAAGTCACCAACTTCTACAACATTACAAGTTTATATGTGTTGATACTAGTTCTTCATCAACTTGAGAATGCAACTTTTCAAAGTCATTAAACTACACTTCTTCCTCTACACTCTATTTCTCTCAACTCACACTTCCATTACCATCCTCTCAATAGATTTCTGTATACCACCATATATTTTTCCACCCATGAAAAGCATTCAATACAGTAACCTCTACAAGTTCTAATGATCTACATTAATGTCTCCACACATCCACAAGAAATGACTGAGTGCTATATTCAACATCCACACTCCATTATTCTAACCATGACAAAGACTATTTCCACCATTACATAAACCATAATTGCATTGTTACCCTTTGAAACTATCACATTTATGATTTGTCAAAAAACTATTTGAAACGGTTTGCATTCTGTAACTGCTAATCAAATTTTGACTTCTAAGAATAGTCGTTTGCTTACTTTAAATGTAGGAAATCTATCTCTTCCTTGCACCAAGATCTATCATTTCTCGTTTAATCACCTCAACTTTAAAACATAATCATCAAATCACATTCTCTTTAAATCTTAGTCATTGATCTCATATATCACTCATCGCACTTAGGCTATAGGTTTAAAGATCCATTTATGCAATGGAAAGGGATTTTGTGATGCAATAATCATTTGTCACCTGTTGACCTAGACAAGCATCAACAATCCACTCCATTATTATTTTAAAAATTGGACCCACTAACCCTTCTACAAAATAGCGGACACCATCAAATCTTCAATTTTCATTGTCCATTTTCTGATCTCCATCATATTCCATTAGCCTAGTACAAATTCAAAAAACTCTCATTGAAAGATATTCATGATGCAACTTGAACCTTAGTGATGCAATCAACTTCTACCACTTGGCAATGTTTTGCATATCATAAATTTAAGCTTTTCTGGGTGATTCACAACAATGATGTGAATTAGTTGTGTGATGCAATCATCATTTGACACTTTTCAACATTTCCTTTTCTTAGAGGGTCAGGATTCACTAATCCGCCTTACCTTCTTCTTATCGGGTTTCAGTCATCGTTCTTACCCTTTACTTCTACCATCCTTTTATCTTAAACCACAAGCCATACCTCTGATCTTCAAAAAACCTTTGAGTGAAAGAATTAGCTAAGTCTTAGTACTATAGGTATCGGTCTTTGGTATTTACACATTTTCCTTCATTTCTTTACAATAATGCATAAGCCTTAACACCGATCTCTGATGCTTGACTTGTATGGCTCTCCGAGCTATCTCCATACTTCTTACTTAACTTTATGTTAAGGCATAAGAATTAACACCAAAGTCCAACACCCGACACCTTTCAAACTTCACCCTTTCATACTTCATTTATTTTTTAGGAATTTAGTATAAGGTATGACCAAATCCCAAAGTTTGACACCTTTCAAACTTAGCTCAAAATAAACTGACTCCTTTTCTAGCAAGCAATATAAGACAAGCCTAAAGCCCAAATTTTTACAACTCTTCAACATGCAGTATAAGTGATGTCTGACACCCAAAGTCTAAACTTTGGAAACTCTTCAAGACTTATACGAAAACTTCAAACAATCTTTCTAAGTTGATCCATGGACATCAATTATCATCAAGAATATTATTTGACATCAATGACAACAATTCCAATAGGATCCCCTTGTCAAAGCCTCCTTCCAATCCTAAAGAATCCTCTAGCCACAACATTAATAATGGTAGAGAATTTAGGAGTGGTAACACAATCCTTAATTAGATTCAACAATCTTCCTTGGAATTTAAACCTTTGAAGCACATCAAAGAGAAAGCACTAGTTGAACTTATCATATACTTTTAAATGTCCAATTTTAGGACCATTCCCTACTTTTTAATTTTTTCCATTGAATGTATTACTTATTCAGAGTTGATAAAAGTATCCAACATATGTGTCCCATTCACAAAACCTTTTTAGTTATGATATATTGTGTTGTATAAGTAAGGTTGGATTTTGTTAAACATAATTTTTGATAAAAAAAATGTATGAGGTTTTGCATAGACTTATAGGTCTATAGTCCAACATATTTTAGGGTCTTTCTTTTTGGGAATTAGAAAAATACAGGTATTTTTCACTTGATTTAGCAAAGATCTAGATTTAATGAAGTCCTTGGAAACATGATACATATCTTGTCCAACTATGTCCCAATAATCTTGGAAAAAGGTTGGTGGGAACCTATCAGGGTTTGGAGCTTTGAAAGGGTCAAAAGAAAATATAGCTTTTTTCACTTCTAGGGAAACAACTCTATTCATATTTTTATTATTTTCATCATTAAAAATGGGAGGGATTTCCTTTAGCACCTCCTCTATCCTATAAGTATTAATTTACTATATTTGCATTTTTTTGAAAAATTGGAAGAAATGAGAGTAGATGTTCCCCATCTCTTCATATAAGTCCACAATTATGCCATCTTATGTGGTCAATATTGATATAATATTTATTTTTCTATGTTTGAGTGTGTATTGGTGAAAGAACCTATTGTTCTTGCCACCAAGAGTAAGCCACTTGATGAGTTTTGTTTCCAAAATATTTCTTGTTTTATCACAACCTTTTTCCAACCTTCTCTCACAGTTGCATCCTCTTTGTGTGTATTTTCATCATTATATTTTTTTCCATTTTGTCTTGTATTTTTTTTAATTTTTGGCCAAGGCTACATTTTTTCTAAAAAATATTACTAAACAATCTTTTGTTCTATTTTTTTACTTTTTCCTTGACTCTTTTTTAGCTTAGGCATGAATCTAAACATGGCCATCTCAATTTGAGGTTGTTTCTACCATTTTACAAAGAAATATATCAAATTGGGGTGAGAAGACCACATTATTACATATCTAAAGGGGTAAGGTCCTTTTCTTATAGGTTCATTCTAATTTAGGATCAATGGATTATGATCCAAACTAGCCATAGGTAGGGCCAAGAGGGAGACATTAGCAATAATATCCTAGGTAGTAGAGATAAGGAACCTATCAAGTTTAACTTGAATGGAATGGTTTTCCATTATTCTATTAGACCAAGTGAAAAGGGAACTTTGGAGTTCAATATCCATTAGATTAGTATTGGATATAAAGCCTAAAAACCAATAATACTATAAAAAATAGTCCACTATTCCACTTAATATCTCTAACTGGACCAAAGGGCTATTGAAGTCACCTACCACCATCCATGATTCCTCAAGATAGCAAAGAATCATTTAAGCAAGCAAGTCCCAAATAAAAATTCTCTTAGTAAGTATTTATTAGTCTCCATTTTTCTTTCTTCTCCATTCTACAAAAGCAAACAAATGAATATGATTTTTATATTGATTTATTTATTTTCCCTCAAGAATCTAACGGTTGCACATAGCAATCAATCCACCAAAGGAAAAAACACAATTAGAGGAGCAATATTCAGCACCTAGTAATATAATTTTAGCCACCAAATTGAAGGTTTTTCATTCATTTTAGATTCTTGAATGAAAGGTATGTCTACTTTGTTTTATTTTATGTAAGTTTTTAAAATAAATTGCTTATGAGGGTTTTTGAGCCCTCTTATGTTCCATGAGAGGATGGCTATTTATTGTTCCTTTTGGAGGTTGAAAACTCTATACTATTTTTGAACCACAAGAAACTTCCTTTCTCATTTCCTTTGGTCTTGTTTCTCTAATTATGGGTTTCCTAACTTCTTATTTGAGCCTACTTTAGTTCTCTCCCTATGTTCCTTTTTATTATTGTCTCGTTTTAATAATAGGGGAAAAAACACATTTAGGTCCACTTGGGGTCTAGAGAAAGGGCCAAGCTTGACATCCTTATTGACCTCATGGGAGTTTTTAGTAATTTATTCTACCTTGATATTTTTTTCTAAAGGTGGATCATCCTTCTTTATTATCTTTCCTCTAAATTATGAGTTTTCCATTTTCTCCTCTTTGTTTTCATGACATAATTCCTTGAGTATCATTATATCCAAGGGTGTCAAAGATTAAATATCTTTGGCACTTCCTTCTACCCTATGCAAGCTTTCCAAGCAAGAATTATCATTTACATTAGGGGAAGGTTCTAGAGAATTGAAAAGGTTTATGATATCCTTTTTCTAAAGGATATTGTTTAATATATTTTTCTAATCTAGCCTTAATCATGCGTAAATTCAAAGGGATAACCTCCTTAACATCTCTAATCACAAGGGAAAGGCCAAAAAAAATCCTTCTCCACCTACATTTTATTATTCTAAAATTTTGGTCTTGTATTTTTCATAAGGCATCTATTCACTAAGTGTCCAAATTGCAAATAATTTTTGTAATAAATCCTTGAGTCTTTGTAAATAATCTTAAGGGTCCATTTCCCAAATTTAGATTATATAGTGATTGATTTTGAAAGGGACCTATTCCCTTGCACATTGACATGGACCCTAGTAGAAATACCCATGAGCACCTATTCATCCCAAAATTCTAAAGGTAGACTAGGGAATGTAATCCAAATTAGTGCAATATGACACAATTTAGCTTGGGGGTCAAAATTGGGTTTCCACTTATAGAGAGAAAAGTTTTTTTTTTCCCATAAACCAAGGTCCTTCAATAAGAATCTTGTTGAAATTGTCAAAGGAAGAGAACTTGAAAAGGAAAAGGCCCTTAACCATATCACTGAATATAACACTCCCTTTAACTTTCCACATAGATTTAATCCATTTCCTTACTACATCTATATTAGGTTAGGAATAAAAGAACATATGTATCAAATAATTGTTGATTGAGGAGACAATATTATCCACTAATGAGTCTGAGAGGTTAAGACTCAGTCCCTCCTTTGAATGAACCACTTGAGAAGAAACACACAAAATGATGCCTCTTTGGTTGAGAAAAATTACTACAACCTTCCCCACCCATTTAGCTTTACTAGCCTTTGAGAGGCCTTGAGAGACTCCCTCATGAGGAATCTTGAAGGATAGAGAGGCCTTAGAAGGCCCCACATCACCTGGCCTAAAATGGTGATTCCTACCTAAAATCCAATTCAAAAGTTTAGTCAATTTGCTCTCTTGATCACTCTGTTTTTCTCCACTTAATGATATATTATTAAAAGAATTCATTGTTTCCATTTTTATTACTTTATTTTATACATGCACACACACACACACACTTACACACTTTATTACTAGTGCAAATTTAAAGATATCAAGAAAGGTTGTTGTCATTACAAAGGTCAATAAATTTGTTGCTAGAATATAATTTGAAAGTAATAATTAATTTCTCACATTATTAGAGGATGCTCTTAATTTTGTTTGATTTTAAAATAATACTTTTTAAAAACTAAAAAATATCATAGTATTTTATTGTAAATAAAGATTTATTATTTGAATTTGTACTTAAGTAATTAAAAATGTATAATTGTTTATCCTTGATCAATAATACATTTGATAGAATTTCTTACAAGGGGGTATGTGCAGGATCATGATGGGCCAAAAGTGGCAATATGATGGGTATGTGGCTAACAACTATTTTTTACCAAAAATTGATGAAACGAAAAGGGTTTTTAAAGGAGATTCTCAACTTTCCAACGATATAAATTATTCTTTACTTTGAATTCAATAAGTAATTATTATTCATTTTCTATTCAAATTACGACTAAAGTCCTGATTGATGGGTTGATTGAAAAACATCTATAGCTTTCAAACGGTATCACATTTTTTGAATCCAAAACATGGGTCACATTCTATGCTTCACACATTATAGGATTAAAAAAAAAAATTGAATTTCATGAAGTTTTGACCAAGTTAAGGTGGTCAGACATATGCGTTTTTATATTTTTTAAAAAGTTGTAATAAAAAATTCATAATTAATTATTTACATGGAAAAAAATTACAAAAAATATGCATCACATCGGGGCATGAGTCCTCTACTTATATCTAAAATATTATAAAAAAATATTATCATTTTATTGTGGTTAGGGTGGTCAGACAGACACCTACTTTTTATTTTTTCCCTGAAATTTAAGTACCACTGCATTGAAATTTTAAATTTTCACCAAATAGACTTTTTTGTTTTTTAAAAAAACCTAGTAGTTTAGAAACTAAATTCAATTTGCTACAGATTATATTCTTACATATTTTTGAAATAATATAGATAACTTATTCAAATTTTAACGTCAAGTTGCCTAACTCTGATTTTTCTGATTTTTTGGCCACTTAAGGGCCTATTTTTTCCATGATGATCTTGCACATACCCAAAGGTCAAAATATATTTACTAAAATTTGGAAAGTGAAATACATTGTAGTCTCTTTGAACATTCTTTTTTGACAATTATATTTTTCTTAAAACATCAAGTGAAATGCATTTAAATGACCAAATAGTCATAAAATTTGCATATGAAACTTAAAAGATAATTGATTTTCTTGATGGTTTGAATATTTTTAGCTTTTATACTTACATTATGTTATCAAATAGTTATTGATAATTTTACACTTTATTTGTATACAAAAGCAATAAGTCATTTTTTTTTATTATTAGTTAAAATTTTCCTTTGACTCTTAATTTATTTAATACTTAAAAATAGCTTATCTACAAATTTTATATCTAGTCTTTGACAATCGACTAAAAATTAATTCAAATATCTTACATACATTTATCTAAAAATACACATAAATTTTAACTTTCTTAATTAAGAATTATTTTATTTTACATTTATATGTCACACAATTCTTTTTTAATGACTTTGAAAAGTGTAATAAATTAAATAGTGAATATATACATATTTGTTGATATTTTTTATTTATATGTTTCATTACATTAGTTATATTTTTTTATTTCAATTATTTCAATTATTTTTAAAATAAAAATTAAAAATTTGATAAATGATTTTTTTATCATAAATTTACTAATTTATTTTATTATTAAAAAATAAATTAACTTTTTAATTAATAAAATAAAAGTACAAATTATGAATTTGTTACTTATTTTTCTATTGCAATAGTATTGTTTAGCTTAACGTTTGCATGCACAATGGAAAACCCTTCTCATCCATTTATTACGATCCCCCACGAGAGCTTATGTTTTGGTTGTCTTTTGTTAGAGTCCAACTCCTTTGGGAATGCAACCCTTCTTGGAAGAATATTTATATAAATACATTGGATGATGAAGCTTACAAACTAAAGCTTACAATGGCTTCAGTTTTAAAAAATGTATTAGAAAATGCTAAAATCTTATGTCTCTGAGCAAGTTAATAAAATTCTAGCACTAATATAGTAGGCCTGCAACAAAGCTTATATAAATTTATAACAAATGTATACTAAAAAAATATTTGAGTAGGTTTATTTTTTTCTAATTTTTGCTTCATGTGCAGGGTCAGTATTGCCAGATTTGTGGTTTAAAAACTAGGTATTGCCACAAAGAATGATGTCTTGTATGATATATGGGCATCCCACATTCTTGAAGCTCTCTAATATATTGGATCATATTCAGATTACTAGACATAAAAACATTTCCTTCAAATCTTCTACTCTGTGTAAAGTCCAATTTAACCTTCACACTTATCAATGTTCACTAGTTCAATTTTATAATCTATTGAAAATTACATTGATGTTTTCCTTCAAGGAGAAGGGTGAGTGATTTTTCTTATGGGGATGGCTATTGAGATTGTTGAGATCTATAAAGAAAATTTAATTTTATATTATATAGATGTTCTTTTACATGTTATGATTGGTAAATAGATCTATAATGTCCATTAAGTATTTGCACTAGGGTTGTAATAAAAAAGAGTTGTCATGTGAAGAATAAAATTTGGTTTGTTTTGTAGTGCCCCTCAGTTTTCTTTCTGCTTCTGATAGTTACTTGGATTGTATTTGGACATTATGATACTTGGTTGTTGATACTTGCATATTATGACACTTTGATGCATAGTTATGATGTCACATTTATATCTGATTTTTATGCTTATACCATGCTTAGTAAATCAGTTTAATCATTTACCCGAGTTATCATGGATATGAGTATTATGTGATTGTTATATGTATGTCCTTATCATGATTTGATATATGATTATTGTGTGTCAATGTATTGGTGAAGGGGAATAGGGTCGCATCACTCACTTGCAAGTTCCTTGCAATGCTGCGATTTTCCTTTCACAGTGTGTTTGCTTATTTGTTTATGTACATGTTCGACCATGTGGTTTGTTGCAGGTTGTAGGTACCAAGCATCGACTCCACCTGAATTGTCAGGTTTTAGCATGCCTTATACCCAATGGAGATTGTTGATTCAGAGATAGCATCGGGTCCCCACGTTGAGCCATCCTCCTCATCGAGGATGAGTGTCTATTTGTCACACCCTTTTTGTAAGGTCAGTTTGTGTTGGTCCATCAATGTTGTTGTCATTTTGCCATTTTTTTCACTTTGTGGTCTGGTATTGCTTGATAGTATGTTCATTTGAGTAATATCACCAGTAGAATTTGGAAAATAAATGACTATGTGACTAACACTAGTATTTGGAAAATAAATGACTAATTTGGTCATTTATAAGTGACTAATTTGGTCATCAGGTAAAATCACAACTAAATGACTAATATCAGACAAACAAAAATGACTCAATAAATGTGCTCATTATTAAAATCTTGGCCATAATTTTCACTTTAATAAACATACTCTAAAACCTTCGTCAAAACCTTATTTTCAATCGTAGCCTGCCATAATTAATAATAAAATATTACAAATAAATTTATTAATAAATATTTTGTTTTGTGGTGGGTACGTGCAGGATCATCATGGAAAAAATAGGCCCTTAAGTGGCAAAAAATTCAGAAAAATCAAAGTTAGGCAACTTGACGTAAAAATTTAAATAAGTTATCTATATTATTTCAAAAATATGAAAGAATAGAATCTATAGAAAATTGAATGTAGTTTCTAAACTACTAGGTTTGTTTAAAAAAAAAATCTATTTGGTGAAAATTTGAAATTTCCATGTGGTACTTAAATTTCAAGGAAAAAATAAGAAGTAGGTGTTTGTCTGACCACCCTAACCACAATAAAATGATAATAATTTTTTATAGATTTTAGATATAAGTAGAGGACTCATGCCCCGTGATGCTTATTTTTTGTAATTTTTTCCAAGTAAATAATTAATTATGAATTTTTATTACAAATTTTAAAAAATATAAAAACTTGTAATGTCTGACCACCTTAATTTCGTCAAAACTTCATGAAATTCAATTTTTGTTTTTTTAATCCTATAGTATACAAAGCATAGAATGTGACGCATGTTTCAGATTCAAAAAATGTGATACCATTTGAGAGCTATAGATGTTTTTCAATCAACCTATCAATCAGGACTTTAGTCATAATTTGAATAGAAAATGAATAATAATTACTTATTAAATTCAAAGTAAAACATAATTTATATCGGTAGAAATATGAGAATCTCCTTAAAACTATTTTCATTTCATCAATTTTGGGTAAAAAAATAGTCGTCAGTCCACATACCCATCATATTGCCACTTTTTGGCCCATCATGATCTTGCACATACCCTGGTGTCATCATATGAACACCAAATTTTCTTCTAAATTGATGAAAAACCAACAAATTATAAAAATTAACGAAAACCATAAGAGAACCTAAAAAACTAAAATCCAAAAACCTTGAAAAACAAAAAAATAAGCAAAAGGAAGAGAAAAAACAAAAGATAAGAATAAGCAACGAAATAATCTAAGAGGAAAAAGGACCAAATGTTTTTTTATAAGCATAATTTTCATTTTAATAAACATACTCTAAAACCTTGGTGAAAACCTTATTTTCAATGTAGCCTGCCAAAATGGAGTAGTCAGTCGAAACCTTATTTTGAAGGTAGCCACCAAAATGGAGAAGTAAAGCGACACTTGATTTTGGATTGCAACCTCTGCCCATTTTTCCACATCGAACATGATTTTTGCAAAATATTGTGGTAAGTCACTTTCCATGGTTTCAGTTAATTTTACTTTTCAAATCTGTACATGGTCAGGCCATATGATCCATATGATCCATTCTTTTTAATAATTTTACTATCTTCTTGTTTACTAATAGTGATTATGTTCTTTTTTAGGCTAATTATGGAAAAGTAGATCCATCTTGTGTTGCAGAAGTTAAGGATTTATATAGAGAACTTGGAATCGAGGTCTATTTATTCTTTTCTTTTCCATTATGAGATGTCAAAAGTGATCATTTCTTTTCAAAATTTCCACTATCAAATTGCATAGTTCATAGAAGAACTTACTTTTATCTATAAAAATGATATTAAGGGACATGTAGATTGAGTTGTCTATACAAATTTCAGAATTTGAACTCTTAAAATTAGCTTCCACTTTCTAAGGGGGCATGCAAATCACTTTTGAAGTTGAGTGTAAAAAGAAGAGTAGCACGTAAAGAAAAAGGATGAACAATAAGAAAGTGAAAAGTGGCTCTTCTATCAACCATGTAGAGGATGATGAAAGGAGTGCAGGGATGGTAGGGGTTTAACGATTACAGTGCAGTGGAACAATAGTTCAGTTGTACAGTAGATGTCATTCTACTTTGTTTGAGAACTCTTACTGAATTACCAAAAATAGGAGTTCCCAAATGATGCCAATAGATATTATAAATAGAAAACAAACAACAATATTTTCATATAAAAAAACACAAGAGCTAATTCATAGGCCATATGAAAATCTCTAAAATTTTGGCTCCCCTTTGATACTTTTCTACATACTTACAAATTACATATCCATGATTAATATGGACTCGAAGGGTTGAAAGGGCACATGTTAGTCTTTTCCATTTATTGGGAAATAAAGAGTTTGAAATGACTGAAAGAATCAAATGTAGCTCTTTACTCTAGATGCTTTATTCTCTTTCAGTTATTAATATATCCAGATATAAACAATGATGACTTAAATTCTAGAACTAGAAGAAATCTCATGAAAACTACAAGAAGAGATCAATGATTAGATGAATCAAGGAAATGAAACCAACTCCATAAGCCACAACAAACAAAATATGCAATGCAAATGAGAATACAGGCCTTCAAACAAGTTGCCATGGATAAAGTATCATCCTCCCTTAGATCTCTTGTGAGAATGCCTAAAAGCTCTTCAGTTATCCACAATATCCACATTCTATGATCTCTGATACAAAGATTGTGCATAGTTCTTCTCAGTTTATTCAATTTGGTGCTATTATTTTTATTATGTGATTCAGGCTTCAAACCAACCCCTCTCATTAGTATTTGTCTTCTAGAACTATCTAGAAGAGGGTAATCAAAATTTGTACTGGAATATCTAAAAGTCGAAGATCCTTTCCCTCAAACTGAAGCTTTGTTCTCAACAAACCAAATCCAAGATGAGCCAAGAACTAGTGGAAGGGAAGTTGAATGAAAACTGAGAGCAACTAAAATCCTTCCTAAGAAAAGTGCCCTTTCCACTATAACTGTCGGTTCTAGTGTCTCCTTGATCATTTTTTCTGGCTTCTCCTCATTTTTCATTTCTTGATAGAGAGCTTCTGAAAGATGTGCAAGATGTTCTTCAATCTCAACAATCAATGTTGAGATAAAATGGAAGCATTGTTCTTGCAAATAAGGTGCTAAATCATTTATCCTTCAAGGATATTTATGTGCATGAAGAGAACTTAGGAGGTCTTCTAGAATATTCTTGGACCCCTCATCTATGGTATCTTTTATTTGACTAACCTTAGTTCCAAAATAAGCATTAAGGCAACCCAACCAGTCTTCATCATTTGTCATCATAAATCTAAAACTGAACCTAGGTAAATTCACACTTTTTAGGCCCCCTCTCTTGACAAGCCATCCCTCACTAGTAGTTAATTTGTGCAAATGGGTTTCAACATCTTTGTAAATTGCCAGAGATGTAACTATGGCTTCAAGGAATTTACCAACCTTAACTCTAGTTGACCTCCACCCTCATGCTCTTGTTTCAATTCAGTTTCTTCCCAACCGTACAAATCACAGACTAATAAATGGTAAGCCTTGAAATCATGGAACAAAAAACTACAAGCCAGAGCAAGCATACAACAATAAAATTGTGACTTGCAGTAGTAAAAGAAAAGTAGTATGTAGTTTGATATACAATAAAAAAGGGCATTTTATGAGGATGCCTTAAGGAAGCAAATTAAATATTAAATAAAATCATGCTTCAAATTCCATTTAAATGTTCAGTTGTACAGTAGATGTCATCCTACTTTGTTTGAGAACTCTTACTGAATTCCCAAAAATAGGAGTTTCCAAATGATGCCAATAGATATTATAAATAGAAAACAAACAACAATATTTTCATATAAAAACAACAAGAGCTGATTCATAGGCCCTATGAAAATCTCTAACTTTTTGGCTCCCCTTTGATACTTTTCTACATACTTACTTTCATCTCCATGATTAATATGGACTAGAAGAGTTGAAAGGGCACATGTTACTAGTCTTTTCCATTTATTGGGTAATAAAGAGTTTGAAGTGACTGGAAGAATCAAATGTAGCTCTTTACTCTAGATGTTTTATTCTCATTTGGTTATTAATATATCCAGATATAAACCATGATGACTTAAATCAATACTAGAATAAATCTCATAAAAACTATAAGAAGAGATCAGTGATTAAATGAATCATGGAAATGAAACCAACTCCATAAGCCACAACAAACAAAATATGCAATGGAAATGAGAATACAAGCCTTCAAAGGAATTGTCATGGATAAAGAATCATCCTCCCTTAGATCTCTTGTGAGAATGCTTGAAAGCTCTTCAGTTATCCACAATATCCACATGCTATGAGCTCTAATACAAAGATTGTGCATAGTTCTTCTCAATTTATTCAATTTGGTGCTATTATTTTTATCCTGTGATTCAAGCTTCAAACCAACCCCTCTCATTAGTATTTGTCTTCTAGAACTATCTAGAAGAGGGTAATCAAAATCAGTACTCGAATATCTGAAAGTCGAAGATCCTTTCCCTCAAATTAAAGCTTTGTTCTTGAAAATCTAGAGCTAAGATGAGCCAAGAACTAGTGGAAGGAAAGTTGAATGAAAACTGGGAGCAACTAAAAGACTTCCTAAGAAAAGTGCCCTTTCCACTATAAATGTTGGTTCTAGTGTCTCCTTGATCATTTTTTTCTGGCATCTCCTCATTTTTCATTTCTTGATAGAGAGCTTCTGAAAGATGTGCAAGATGTTCTTCAATCTCAACAATCAATGTTGAGATAAAATGGAAGCATTTCTCTTGCAAATAAGGTGCTAAATCATTTATCCTTGAAGGAGTTTTATGTGCATGAAGAGAACTTATGAGGTCTTCCAGAATATTCTTGGACCCCTCATCTATGGTATCTTTTATTTGACCAACCTTAGTTCCAAAATAAGCATTAAGGCGACCAAACCAGTCTTCATCAATTGTCATCATAAATCTAAAATTCAACCTAGGTAAATTTATACTTATTAGGTCCCCTCTCTTGACAAGCCAACCCTCACTAGTAGTTAATTTGTGTAAATGGGTTTCAACATCTTTGTAAATTGCCAGAGATGTAACTATGGCTTCAAGGCATTTACCAACCTTAACTCTCTCACACAGATCTGCAAATCCATTAGCTATTATTTGTTTCATCCTACTAATAAACAGGCTTTCAAAAAGTTCATCCCGCAGACTCTTTGAGTGCTTAGAAACAATCTCACACACGCATTGGAATGAAAACTAAATATTTGAACCAAAAACCATTTTTAGCCACTCCAAGCTCCCTTCAAATGCATCCAGACTATCCAATGTTTCTTTGATCAATGTCTAATTCTCTACAAGTTCCTTGCCACTTTTCACAAGATCAAGTAAATACTTTCCCCCAAGCCTATCTGCAGAGAGAATATCATCTGCACATGTCTTAAGCCACACTAAGCAAGACTCTGATATAAATTCACTCAAAAAAATCATCATGGTAGCTTGTAGCTTCTCTCTATGAGATTTCCACAACTGTACCTCATTGTTTGGGTTTGTTATCTCACCAAACATCTATGATTCAGGCGGCACTACCAACACAGTCTTATAAAAAAGAGGCAAATCGTTTAGAACCTCCAAGAAGAGTTCCCCAGCCTGACATAGCATTACTTGTATGACTCTTACCACATTATAGAAAATGGAACTGACTACCCCCACCTTATCAGTCTATTGGCTAGACGTGTCTTTTGGTTCCAACAATGCATCGACGGTTTTGTTTTTCCTTCGGCATGAGGATCTTTTATCGGTGGGATGAGGTCTCCTATTCTTGCGATGGTCCAATGGGAATGTCTCCACTGATTAAATCCCCATCAAACCATCACGGGAACAGGATACCTCATCCCGCTGATAGAAGATCCTCACGCCAATGAAAAAATAGAACCATTCCACCGAGGACATCCCCATTTGACCATCACGGGAACATGAGACCTCGTCCTACCGATAGAAGATCCTCACACCGATGAAAAAATAGAACCATAAATGCATCGCTAGAACCACAAGATACATCCGACTGGTAGAACCCTTGGTGTGTGAATTCTTCTAACCATTTCTGTCAGAATGAAGCAGATGGAGTTCAGGGGTTTTGTTTCAGATGATATGGAAAATTTTGTTTGGAACCAAATAGAGTTAAATGGATGTTTCAAACTCAATCAAATCTTGTTTAAAACAACCCAACATGAAGAAAAGTGTACTTAGAAGATTTAGAGTGCTTCTCTGATCATCATGATTTGGTTTTCAACATCTTTGTAACTTACCAGAGATGTAACTATGGCTTCAAGGAATTTACCAACCTTAACTCTAGTTGACCTCCACCCTCATGCTATTATTTCAATTCAGTTTCTTCCCAACCCTACAAATCACAGACTAATAAATGGTAAGCCTTGAAATCATGGAATGAAAAACTACAAGAGATGGAGCAAGCATACAACACTAAAATTGTGACTTGTAGCAGTAAAAGAAAAGAAGCAGTAGGTAGTTTGATATACAATCAAAAAAGGGAATTTTATGAGGCTACCTTAAGGAATTAAATAAAATCATGCTTCAAATTCCATTTAAATGTTCAGTTGTAAAGTAGATGTCATCCTACTTTGCTTGAGAACTCTTACTGAATTCCCAAAAATAAGTTCCCAAATGAAGCCAATAGATATTATAAATAGAAAACAAACGACAATATTTTCATATAAAAACAACAAGACCTAATTCATAGGCCCTATGAAAATCTCTAACTTTTTGGCTCCCCTTTGATACTTTTCTACATACTTATAGATGACATCTCCATGATTAATATGGACTGGAAGGGTTCAAAGGGAACATGTTAGCCTTTTCCATTTATTGGGAAACAAAGAGTTTGAAGTGACTGAAAGAATCAAATGTAGCTCTTTACTCTAGATGCTTTATTATCATTTGGTTATTAATATATCCAGATATAAACCATGATGACTTAAATCAAAACTAGAAGAAATCTCATGAAAAATGCAACAAGAGATAAGTGATTAGATGAATCATGGAAATGAAACCAACTCCATAAGCCACAACAAACAAACTATGCAATGGAAATGAGAATACAGGCCTTCAAAGGAGTTGACATGGATAAAGAATCATCCTCCCTTAGATCTCTTATGAGAATGCCTGAAAGCTCTTCAGTTATCCACAATATCCACATGCTATGAGCTCTGATACAAAGATTGTGCATAGTTCTTCTCAATTTATTCAATTTGGTGCTATTATTTTTATCCTATGATTCAGGCTTCAAACCAACCCCTCTCATTATTATTTGTCTTCCAAAACTATCTAGAAGAGGGTAATCAAAATCAATACTGGAATATCTGAAATTCAAAGATCATTTCCCTCAAACTGAAGCTTTGTTCTTGACAAACTAGAGTTGAGACAAGCCAAGAACTAGTGGAAGGGAAGTTGAATGAAAACAAAGAGCAACTAAAAGCCTTCCTAAGAAAAGTTCCCTTTCCACTATAACTGTCGGTTCTAGTGTCTCCTTGCTCATTGTTTCTTGCATCTCCTCATTTTTCATTTCTTGATAGAGAGCTTATGAAAGATGTGCAAGATGTTCTTCAATATCAATAATCAATTTTGAGATAAAATGGAAGCATTTCTCTTGCAAATAAGGTGCTAAATCATTTATCCTTGAAGGATATTTATGTGCATGAAGAAAACTTAGGAGGTCTTCTAGAATATTATTGGAGCCCTCATCTATGGTATCTTTTATTTGACTAACCTTAGTTCCAAAATAAGCGTTAAGGTGACCAAACCAGTCTTCATCATTTGTCATCATAAATCTAAAACTCAACCTAGGTAAATTGGCACTTTTTAGGTCCCCTCTCCTAACAAGCCAACCCTCACTAGTAATTAATTTGTGCAAATGGGTTTCAACACCTTTGTAACTTGCTAGAGATGTAACTTCAAGGCATTTACCAACCTTAACTCTCTCACATAGATCTGCAAATCCATCAGCTATTAGTTGTTTCATCCTACTAACAAACAGGCTTTCAAAAAGTTCATCCCACAGACTCTTTGAGTGCTTCAAAACAATCTCACACACACATTGCCATGGATACTCAACATTTGAACCAAAAACTATTTTTAGCCACTCCAAGCTCCCTTCAAATGCAACCAGACTATCCAATGTTTCTCTAATCAATGTATCATTCTCTGCAAGTTCCTTGCCACCTTTCATAAGATCAAGCAAATAATTTCCCCCAATCCTATCTGTAGAGAGAATATCATCTACACATGTCTCAATCCATGCTAAGCAAGACTTTGATATAAATTCACTCAGTAAAATCATCATGGTAGCTTGTAGCTTCTCTCTATGATATTTCCACAACTGCACCTCATTGTTTGGGTTTGGAACCCCACCAAACAACTATGATCCAGGTGGTATTGCCAACACAGTCTTATAAAAAAGAGGCAAATCATTTAGAACCTCCAAGAAGAGTTCCCCATCCTAACATAGCATTACCTGTATGACTCTTACCACATTAAAAAAAATGGAATTGACTACCCCCACCTTATTTTGCATAAGCTTTATCTAGTACAATGTCCTCCCACTTGTTATGTGGTTGTCTAAATCCTTTTCCAAAGCATTGGTTCCTTGCCCCCATTGGATTTTTAATTCTTTGCTACCTTGGTTGAGTTCTTGAGTTTAGTTAATGGAAAATTGGTTCATCAAATTTACATGTGAAGGCCAATAACTTTTCCTCTTCCTTCACCTTTCTATTATATTCTTTCATTGACTTGTTATAGGACGAGGTTATATTTCATTTAAGTGATTTTATCTTGTTTGTTTGATGATTGGATAATGGTTCCATAATCTTGGTATACTGGCATGGTGGGTTCAATATCCATATATTGATCTACCAAAAAGGTCTCTATTGTTAGCATGGGCATCTCCAACATGAAGCCTAATAGCAATTAGGAGCACCATTCAACCTCACTTAGACAAATTTCACAAAAAATAGGCTTCAATCTCTCAATTCCTTCAATCCTCAAGCATTGTAGACAAGATATAAAACCATTTTCAGATAACCTTTAATGACTTCTAAAACATGTCCCAAATTCACCATAGGTTGTTTTGCAACTTGCAAATTGCAATTCAACCTACAAATTGCATTTTCTTTAAAGTTTCTAAAGCCTTTTCAATAGATCTAATTTGTGTACATCTTGTAATTATTGTAGTCAATGAGACCACATTTGTTTGAGGCATTTTTTTGAACACTTCAAGTTCCTTGTCTATGATCCTACATTTAGCATACATGTTGGAGCAGGAGCACCTAAGCTTCCATTTTCAAATTTGAAGGCCATTGCATCTTTCTAGGTCATTTTAGCATTTGAGGCTTGGTCATTTTATGTTAATTAGGTCTTGTGATACCATTCACTATGAATTAGGATGATTTTAGAGTCAATTGGGTAAAAGATACAAAGTTGCAAATTTTTTGTAAAATTGCAAACTATCAAAAGTTGTAGGTCATTTTTGTCAAGTTTTGCAGAATTGCTAAATATAGTGCAACATGAAAATTTTTGCATGTCTAAGGAAAATAGATGCTCCTCCATCGAACAACAAATGTGCATTGATAAATTGAATATATACTTGATATACCAATTTAAATAATAAGGAAATATTAAACTGGAGACAACCAGATAATTGAATATTTTCAACAAACAATTGATACCAATATAAAGCCACAAAATCAGAGATCTTTCATTGATTTCCTCAAAATTATATCTGCAACATAGTCTTTTGAAATGGAAACATTAAGGAAGCTTTATGTTGTCTATCTATCCCTATTCACCTACTATCTTCTCCCATATCCGTCTTTTGGTCATGGTCTCTCTTATATACACAAGAGGCAACAAGCTTCAGACCAAAAGACATGACTCTTGATAACAAAACATGATTTTGAACTTAATTTAAGAAACTAACACAACCATAAACATGTGTACCAATTCATTAATCTCTGAGTAAAATCCCATGGTCATCTAAGACCCGTTCAAAGCTTTTACTATATGATAGGTTCCACATCATTACGACCAATCGATTCTGACTGTTGCTCAATTGTGCCTGGATTATCCACTACCCCATTTATAAATAGATTGAAAGATGAGAGGTGATCAATGTACCCCTATTTTGCATGAGTGTCAACATTGGATATGACCACCTTCATATCATACTCTATGTACATGAATTTCTCAATTTTTTTATGAGTATTCTGCAAGACCATATCCTCATCATTGATCTCTTGCAATGCAATTGTTAGAAACTCTATAAATTTTGCTTTCCAATCATCCCTTTCTCGAAGATTCCCTATATCATCATGGAGTGTAGGAACCAAATTAAAACAACTAAGGTCTTATTCAAGTCTTTCTTGATATTGGTTGTGGGATCTCACCAAGTCATTATATCTTTGCAATGTTTGGTCTTTCAGGATCTATTTACCCAGAAGTTCCTTCTTTTTATCAAACATTCTTCCTTGTAACTGGACATTCTCCTCTAGTGCTGATTGTATTTGCTTAAATACACCCCAATAATCACCATCTTGCTTTATCAGCTTATTGAACCTCTCTTTGATTATCTCAGACACAACATTGTACTTAATTATATTCACTTCCTTTTCCAGTGTTTTACACTTTTCTTGGGCTTTCAAATGGGATTTTTTCCAATATGATACATCAGCTAATGCATCTAACACTCTCTTATCCTTTTTGAGCCATGAAGCATACAATTCAGAAGTAAAAGAGGAAGATGACTTCTCCATTTGATGTGATAACTTCTTTTTCAATATGTCATTCTCTTTGAACAATTTTTCAATTTGTGCTCTAGTGAATTTTGCCACATTGACATTCAACTCTACAGTTTCTAAAGGATTAGTGTCTACAACTCTTTTGACCAAAAGGTGTCCAAATAATTGATTAGGATTGTCAATCACTGTCAGCCTCTTCTCATGAGGGTATAGTGACCAAATGAGCAAGGCATCCTCATCTGGATTGTATCTAGACCCTGAATATATCTTATCACTAGCTTCATCTGATAAGTTCATTGTTGTATCCCCTCTTTTTCTAAAACTACCGAACAAAATTATTGAGCTCATGTCCCATCCTAGTAGAAGTAGTACCCCAACCTCTTGAAGTAATTCTCTACCTCTTTCAGGAGTGATGGATTACATTTCCCTGTCAACTTCCTTTTCAAGAGTAATGTCTTGCTCCTTTTGTCTTATTTTCTTCCCCTTATACTCATAGAAAAATGATTTGAACTCGGGAGTTTTAACAAAATCATTATCAGAAATGAATTCATGACCAACCTTGACCCTAATGTCATCAGATAACTCATCTAATATTTCAAATTTTACAAGTTCCTGAGGGGGCTCATATTGTGTAACCATAGAGGCCTTTATTTGTTCCTAAGGGGGCTCATATTGTGTAATCATAGGGGCCTTTATTTGCTCCATTGGTTGCTCCTCTTCATCAATCTCCTCATCACTTCCTTCCTCTTCACTATTGTCATTGGAGAAACATACATCAGGGGTGGATTGTGGGGGTATGTGATCCAAAGGCTCCACATCCTCAGCCTACATTCCTGTGTAACTCATATGAGATGTATCAAAAATGTATGAGGGAACATCTTTTACTATTTCATTCATATGAGCAATAAGCTACTCAATCCTAGCCAAGGGATCTTGTATATTAGCAAATGCTTCTCTATATGATGAGACATTCTTTCTCTTCCATTCCTCTATAGGCACAACTTTATTATATGAAGCCATTCTCTCACTAGTGGAAGATTCATCTTGGTTCTTGATCACATCATCAAGTGCAAACCAATGCTCATACCCTGAAAAATTCTAAGTTAATCTTGCTTGATGAATAAATCCCTTTGCATCAAGTTTCTTTCTTTCATACCCAAGAGGAAGGTTGTAATGAGATAATTTAGCATCAATTTCTTCATATCCTTCAATGGCACATACTATGAAATCTCCAAAACAAAGAGTGCTAGGCAAGAGTGATTGTTTATTATGAATCTTGAGATTTTTAGTATCAGACCTTGCTAATTGGCGTATTATTTCCAAATAAACAACTTTGTTAGGAACCACTAGGGGTAGAAAATGTGGAACCCCTTCAAATCCATAAACCCTTATTACTATGCAATCGAAGAAGGCATACTAGTCTCCCCAATTATGGTTCACCTTGCCTCTCGGGCTCTTTTCCTTTGGTCTCAAAAATCTCTACACCTCAGAGGATAAATTGTGATCATATGAATAGCCTAGCAACTTCATTAGTGGTTTAACAAAATATTCTTCAAAATATAAATAGTGAGACCTCTCACATCGACTATCCCATAGTGTAGTCCACATCTGTATAGGTTTAAAGTTTCCATCTTTATTTGTCTCTTTGATTCTTAATTATTTACCCCATTTATTTCTAGCATGTCCCTCATATAAAATTAAATGCATTAACAAGGAATAGTGTTTGAAATCTATGCAATCACTATTTTTTTTAATTCTTTCAAGCCCTTGATTTAGGGCATTCACCAAATAGTTTGCATAGTTGAATGACCTAGCATCTTTGCTTTGTATATCAGCTACTAGAACCATCAGTGCAATAGACATAAGTGGTGGAATCTCAATTCCAAAGACTTGACCAGCTAAGTAGTAGGTATATTGGAAGTATTCTTCAAACAAATCTATATGAAATGTAGGGTTTTCATTGTTAAAAAATTTTCTGAGTTGACCTTGCTCATTCTTAGGTCTGTGCAAAGCTAGCTTCCATCTCTTGTAACTAGTATCCATGCAACGTACAGTATTCTGTCAAAAGGCTCTAATGGTGAATGGCAAGTTCATGGGAACTTCTAACTGAAATACAGTAGAGATCAAGTCTTGGGAGATAACAAGCATATCGACCCCATTTGGTGATTGGATAGTTCTTTTCTTGGAATTATACCGACTGGCCAGAGATTTCACCAATTCTATGTTGATGAACACGTTTGGCACCACAAGTCTTCCTAAGTTCAGTCTCCATGGGTTACAAATTGGTTGAAATATGAATTGTTTTCTATAGTGATACATAAAAAGATCATAGCCCCAATGTGGCATCCAAACATCCCCAAGACCCCTATGTTTATATAACAATTTACTTGCTTGAACACTTCTTCTAGGTCTTGGCCCTGGCCTCAAACATTGATCTATCAAGTCTTGGTTTAAATTCCTCTTTTTAGTTTTTTGTTTCTTTGCCTTAGGTTTTTCCACATTTTCTTCCATTGCAAACTCTAAAAAAATGCAACTTTCTAGCTGAGAGTGGAGTACTTATGTGAATTTTTGCTTCTCTTGGCTTCACTGCATGAGAGCTCTAAGTTCTGTCCTTTCTACTTCTACCCTTAGTGTAGCCTTTCTAGTTTCTGCAAATTGTATGATTAATTTGTGGTGCAATTTACCTCTATGCTAGCTCATTAATATACCACCTGCTTCAGTCTTATCATTGGGGAGAGCATTTATGTTAAATATCCTGACGATGCTTTTGATGCCACATTAGCTAGTAGTAATCATTCATTGCTATATCTTTGGGACCTTGGTTCATTTTCCACCAATGGCCACCTTCTCCACCGATAAGTGTTTTTCTTTTGGTCTATCGGTAAGACATCAAACAATGTTACCCCGATGTATCCCAGCCTCACCGATAAGTGTTAGACTTTGAAACCCCATGATTATATCAGGCTATCAGGGGAGCTTCATCATTCATTATGTCGATGCACCAGAGTTGTGGCAATGGAAGGATATTATGCCGATGTAAGGATATGAATTGCCCCTATCAGGCTATCGGTGGGGTGGTGATGGGAGTTCCACTGACAAAGTATTGTTAGCCCGATGGTATCAAAGGACTTCAATGGATTTCATGAATGTGATTATTTGGGTATGTTGGTTACAAAAATGGATTTTTTACACGAACCTCAGTAATTTGTCTAGATTGTGAAATTGAGTCAGATGGTGAGATTTTGTAAGGACTAGGAGATAAATGAATAGATGCTAATGCAAATATGTGAGATTATTATTTTTAGTCCCAACATAGCTCTTTGGACATTTTTTTGTCTTATACTTATTGTGTGATGCATGATCTTTATATTTCTTTGTTATTTTGTGCATGCATGTGCCATGTTTAGGCTTAATAGTGGGTTATTAACCTCTCACATGAGCTAATATGTTGGTGATCTAGGTTTTCTAAACAAAAGTCCCCCCGATAAAGTAAAGTCCCCCCTATAAAGTAAATTTCCCCCAATAGAATAATATGTAATAATATTTAATTGAGAGAGTATAATATTTCTTATAGGGATGTATTGTCTATGCATTGATGGATATTCATATCTTGTTTCAAAGCTCCCATTTTGGAACAAGCAGGAAGGATGTTGGCAATGGTTGTAGAATTTGGCTTTACAACTGCAAATTGTATTCACTTGAAAGTTTTTAAAGTCTTTCCACCAAATTCATTTTGTGCATATCTATTGTAGATGTCCTTAAGCTATATGAAAAATGTGTCTATACAATTTGAGATCAATTGATAAACTGAGACATGTAATGTTGATTTGATTTACATTTTACTTAATATATAATCTCACTGCGATGTTGAATTTCTTAGTTCAATAATTGGGATTCTCAATTATCTTGTATACCTAAAGTGTATGTGATAGAAAGAAATTAGGTAGTCATGTCGATTAGTTTGACAATTTAAATGATCTTGAGTTCATAAGTACATAGTGATAAGTTTTGACAAATAATATAATTTCTTATTGCATTTATCATAGAAACAAAGACATCTTTTGATTGTAACAGAGGATGTAGAGAGTGAAGCATTGGCTACTTTGATATTTGAAATTGATGATTTTTTTACTAAATTGATAATGTTTGAAGTTTCTTTTTCTTTCTTAGATGTTGAGTCTAATTAATAAGTTTAATGTTGTGTTGCAACTTGCAGGTGAGTATGTTGATATGATAAAGGCTAGCATTGTCGATCCTCTAAAAGTTATCAAAATTGCATTAGTTGATGCAAAAAGGTAAAACTATTTATCTTTATTATAATTTGTGGAACTTCAACTACAATATCTATTAAAAATGTAATTCCAAATATGCTTTTGATGGATGTTATATCTAGTTCCGATACATTCACTATATCTAGTGCCTAAGTTTAGGGTGCCATAGTTGGAAAAGGAAAATAAAATGTTTGAATTTTATATATCCTCTATATTATTTGACTTTTCTGAGTTTTTGATGTGCAAATTTTGAAACCTTATTTTCAGGCTGCAGCTCCAAATTGGAGAAGTGAAAGGTCATGAATACCAGCAAGGAAGATTTTGGAGGAGCCAAAACCAATAGCAGTAGGAAAGTTGTGGATTTGCAAGGGGATTAAATGGGTCAAACCCCTATAGGAGGTCGCTTCCCTTCCAAAAGGACTGTAGTTAAGGGGAAAATAGTATAAGTATATGAAAATAGGAGAATTTTGTTTATATAGTGTCTATAAGTTCTACAGTGTTATTAAGACATTGAATGTAACCAATGAGGCTTAATGAAGTAAATTTTTAGAGTGGTTTTTTCTCCACTCATAAATACTGTGTTGTGGCTCCTCTTGATTTGTAATCTATTTGAGTTTGTGTTTGATCAATCATATTTGTTCAAGCATTTTAGTCTTCATTTCATGGTGTTTTTAACATTTGAATGATACTTGAATTTTATATGCATAAATTTGTGAGGATTAATTAAGTTAGATTTGATTTGTAATGACTAAATATATGACTAAATACATGACTAAATTAATGGCTAAATACATGACTAAATTAATGATTAAATATATGACTAAATTAATGACTAAATATATGACTAAAGTAATGACTAAATAAATGACTACCATGACTAAATAAATGACCAGTTAATAATAATCAATTACTAAATTAATGACTAAATATATGACTAAATTAATGACTAAATATATGACTAAACAAATCACTACCATGACTAAATAAATGAGTAAAATAGTTTAGTCATAAATTTGGTGGTGTTATAAATGACTACAAATAAACCACTAAAATAATCACATGACTAAAATTAATGACCAAATATATGATTAAATCAATGACTAAATCAATGACCAAATCAATGGCCAAATTAATGACTAAAATCAATGACTAAATAAATGACTAAAATTGTTTAGTCATAAATTTAGTGGTGTTATAAATGACTACAAATAAACCACTAATAGTCACGTGACTAAAGTTAGTCATTTATCTGCAATTTTTAGTAGTTTATTTAGTCATATATTGATGTTTGTGTACTAGTGTATTCCTAATTAGTGCTTTTGTTTGATTATTACGTTGAAATAAAGATTATTGAAATTAAAGCCTTGGAGTAATTAAAATAAAATCTTTTATAAAACTGAAGTATTAATTAAATAAAATATTATCAAAGTATTTATTTGATTTTACTAAATTAAAATTTATGGCTTAAAATGAAATATTTAAATAAATATATTAAACTATGAGATTGTGTAAAAAAATTATATGCAAGATTAAATTAATAAACTAAATATTTTAATTGTGTGATCTTTTGTGTGCAAATATTGAGTGTGGGAAATAATAAAATAAAATAATTAATTTCTAGAGTGAATGGAGTAACTAGCAATAAAGAAGAGTAAATAAATTAGTTAGAATTAACTGAGAGAGGGGCTTTTTGGTTATTTTTGAAGAAACTAATCTTGCTTCTCTCGGTCGTGAACATTCTCTGTCTGGTTCTTGAAATTTTTTCTTGGAAGTTTAGAAGCTTTGGAGATTGGGGTTTTTGGAGTGCTGTGGATTTTAGAAGGTTAGAAGCTAGAATTGGAGTAGTAGGTTGAGATTGAGATTTGCATCAAATTAGAACTTGGGAGACAAAAGAAAAAAACCAGGTTCTTGCTAAACAAAATTCCAAATTGTAGGAAATAGAAATAGAATCTTTGACCTGTTGAAACAAAATCACTCTTAATAATTTCTAGGAATGCCTATTCTATAATTGCCATTTAGCTATGAAATCTTAATTCTATTGGGAAAATTTTTCCTTTCTTGTTGCTTGTTTAATATTTTTCCCAATTCATTTTCAATGGAACAAGCATTTCATCTACAATAGGAAATACATTCTAGTTCCTTAATCTGGTGTGAGATTGATCTTTTCTTGCTTTCCTTCGAAGGTTTTTGATTGTAACCAAATAGATATTGTCTGAAGCTGGAAATTGTGAATTTTCCCCTGCCTTCATCCTATTCTTAGCATTTAAATTCCTTGTCTTGAGGTATAATATCTCAGCAGACCACTTGAAATGCTTAATACCTTTGTAGATTCCTCACCCATCTTTGGGTATACTTGGGCTAATTTTGTGGGAATTGGGTTGTGCTCCTGCCAATTTATTAGTTCATATATTCTAAGCTTTGTTCCATCACTAAGTTTTTTCTTGCCTTTATTCTGTATACCTCACTTAGCTAGCACTAGTATGAGGATTTTTTATTCTTAATTAGCATTCTTAGATCGCTAACCCTAGACTAGGTTCACATTCTTTCTGAATGTTTTAGTTATCTTCTATTCTCCCTAGTTTGGTGCTTTGCAAATTTGGATGATCTTCAGTTGCATTGACAGAACTGTGGTTCCATCTCATTTAGAACTGTCATTCTTTAAGATTTCCACCATTGCCTTATTCTTAACATCTAGTTAAGTTAAGAATTGTATCGTAGCCTCCAACCAAGTATCATGCACTATAAACTATAATTAATTTATTTCAAAGTTTTGTCTCAATGAATGGATAATTGATAACAATATTCTTTGAAATTTACTTCATATGCGCTGGTCAATCAATATGCGTCTTTCTCATCGCCGCCTCTATTGTGAGAATTATGTTTAGTCTAGTTTTACTCAATAAGCCTCCAATTGTCAATGGCATGTATCAAATCGAATGCATTAGGCTCAATTATAAGTGACGGATAAATGATATTTATAGCCATCGAATTAAATCCATACTATGTATTTTTAAAAATCCCTTATTTGGTAATTGAAACATAAAATAATTCTCATTATATTCTACAGAGATTGAATACTACTGGTCGTCGATTATTTATCTGTATATCAACATATATTTATTTAAAATTCTATAGATCCGAGTTGATGAAATTAGAAATTAAGACTCTGTTATGTGTTTTATATGAGCGAAATTTAATAGAAGCTACGTAAGATTTATTTGATTATGGAAATCTACATACATATATATATATCAGTATAAACTTCTATTGGAATTATTCTATATTTTGTGTGCTAAAATAGAGTCATGCTTTGATAATATGAAATATGTGAAATGACATATATAGATATGTATATATATACATATGTACATATATATATGTATATATATGTGTATATGTATATATATATAATACTTGTTCATGTTATAATGGTTATATGTAAGTAATTATATGTTTGTGTAAATAAGAGTAATGAGATCGGTGTGAAAATATTGTTGTTTAGATTATTAAATAATCTTTTAAGTGTTATGAATGAAACTAAGAAAGATTTAGATATGAGTTTTGATTTGTATAAATAGAAGGTTAGATACATGGAGTAATGGATTGTTCTTGTTGAAGCTGGATGCTTTGAAAATGTAATGGTTGCATTGTAAACTTATTTTGCATGCTTTGATTATGTCCTTGAATTGAGTCATTGTATGAAAAAAGTTTGTGAATAATGGAAATGGAATATTTGTGAGTTTTGTTCAATGTTTAAATTCTTGGTGTATTAGGAGTCTTCTAGAGGCTAGGGAAAAATTCTCTTCTTGATGAATTTTTGATAAATCTTGATGATGGATGGTTTGTGTTGAATGTGTTTATGATGATCATTAGCCTTGCGCAGTATATTCTCCAATGTGATTGGAACTTGTGTGTGGGAAGGGTTACGACTCGCCTTGTTATTTATGTTAATTAGATTTTGTGATTGTGCAAGTTGGATTTTCTCTTTTGATAACTAAGGGTCTCCTAGTTGCTAGTAGGGGAGTGGCTCCCAATGAGGGTCGGCACACAAAGTGGCACTAGGGTAACCCATGTGGGAGTTTTGTAAATAAGGGATAACGTAAAATGAACTAAGGGGTTGGGTAGTAACCACACTAATCAAGATACGTGAATGCCTCACTCATGGCTCAAGTGCTTGTCTAGGCTTGAGATGAGTTGGGAAGGCCTGGTTGGAAAGACCATCTTCCTTATCCTCATGAAAGGAAGATTGGTTCTACATGTGTCACTCTATGGGGCCTGCGGCTAGTAGGAGACTGCTAGGGTAACCATAGATGGAGGGCGACGGCTAGTGATAGACTTTCAGGGTAACCCATGTGAGGACCATACGATGACACTCCCTCCTATGACAACCTAGTGTTCCCTTGTTTCTTGTCTCTCTTAATGTTGTGTGCCTCTGGAAGTGGTGAATTGTAATTTGATTTTGTATTGTACTTGTTCATTGATGCCATGTTAGCCCTTGTGTTGTCTAATGTCTCTTGACTGATTATGGTGGTGGGTTCCTTTCGCTATCTCCTAGCGTGCGAGGGGTGGACCTTAGAGTTCCACATGGTCAGGTGGAATGTTCCTTGTACTCCATTGGATTCTCTCATTTGGTTTGTGTTCATGGTGAATACTCCTAGATATGAAGACTTTTGCACTTAATTCAATTCATGTGGATTATCTTTCATGTATTATATCATAATCTATTGTACTATGCATTATTCTCCTGATGTATTATCCTCACCTATTTTCTAGGAGACTTTTTGGTTCAAGATGTAATAATGTAATGATGTATCATTATAATTATTGTAAAATCTCTCTTGTAATGATGAATGTAATTGATATTATTTTCAATTTAATGAATATTGATGTTGTTATATGGTTAACATAAAATGGATAGTTTCATATTAGTTGATCTTGTAAATGTGATGATGAAACAAAATTCATACTGTTGTTAGAATTAATTTAATGAAATGATTTATAGTTCTTGCTAGTTTTGTTAGTGGGAAATCAAGTAGCGTAGTCACGGACCTGTTGACGTCCCAAATGGCATAGCAACACTGCTAAGCAGAAAAATTGCTTCTCTGTTTCTCCTGAAAGAGAAAGATGATCACATGGATACCTTAGCTCCCAAGGTTTTTGTAGTTGGGTCTCAATTGTGCTGATGTCCCTTAGTGGCCAATGTAATAGTAATATTCAAGGGGCCTGCTAGTGTTGAGCTTTTGGACTATTGTGGGTTGAACATGAATTTAAATCTACTCTAACCAGGGTTTTCAAAGAAATAGAAAAAAAATGGATCAGAGCTTTGGGATAGAAAAGAATAATAATTCATCCAAATTAACCAGACCTGCTGCCTTTCAAGGAATTCCTAACTAAACTGTAGAACGAAACTAACCTGTGACTAACACACAGTTTCCTTCATTCACAGTGTTGATTTCAACAACAGATTGCAAGTTACAATTTTAAATAAAACCAAAATCAAATTTCATTCCCTGAAAGCTTCCCAAATCAAATGATTAACTCAAAACAAACACCACTCTGAAACACAATCTGAAGTAGATTAAAATCTGGTTGCTTCTACTACCCATGAGACAGATAAGAAAAATTTACAAAGCTAGCACAATCACCAGTGTACAGATAATCTGTGGCTCCAAATTGTTTCCATTTACTCTAAGAAAACTGAAAGGTACATTAGTCTATTCAGAATTTAACTCCTAGCTACCAGTTCTACTCCTACCACTTTCTAACCTAGAAGTGCTTCAAAAGTTCTCCCCCTTATTTTACAAAGAGGCAAGAAAAAGCCTTATATACATAATGTACAAACTAGAATGTGTTGTCCCCCGCTTTAGGGTTTTACAAAATATCTGCACCTGGGAGAGTCAGTCGCAAGAGGGTCGGTGTCCAAACTTTTTGCAGAAAGTCAGTTGTGCATTCAACGTGAATCCTCGCTGTCTTATGTTGGTGAAGATTGTCTCCTGAGGTGCACTGTAGATCTTTTGTAGCTACCACACTTATTTCTGGCCTCCGTGTCTATTTTTGACCTCCAGCGGAGCTGCCTCGAGTGCCCCAAAATATCGCCATTAATGTTGAGCTACCTCTGTTAGCAAACCTCACAGCTGTCCCTTTGTAGCATGGCTTCATCTTCTTGATCGCTCGACGCTCCTTCCTCCCCAGATCCGCCTTCCTGCAAGCTCGTCGGCGTAGCACGGGCCATTCGATGAGAGGTTTTGGCGAGCCACAGAGATCATACTGATCTCATAAAGACCCTTGACAAGACTGCTTCCTCGTCAGCTAGACGATATGGCGAAAACACGCTCTCACTGCGAACTCTATTTCTGTCAATGGGCCCCTCTCTTCATTCAGCTTTTGTTTTGTTTTGGCGTAACCTTCTTCCTTCACCAAGACCTTTTGGTGAAGGGATAATCCTTGGCCGAGCTCATCTTTTATTTCGTCAAGACTTTGTCTGATCGGCAGGACATCCTAACGAACCTGCTGCATTTGTTCCAAGTCTTCCCAAGCTCTTTTTGTTCTCTTCGGGCTTCGGTGTGACCTTAGCCTTTCGGCCAGATGTTGTGCTGAATTCATCCATTTTTGGTGACGCCTTATGTCGGGGAGACTCCTCTTTAGTTAAACCAACATGCATTTCTTTCATTCCCCGCATGTCACCAAGACTCCCACACTTCGCCAAGACCTCTTGGCGCGTCCGCTTCTTCTTTGCGAGCTCTTCCGCACTGGCAAGACTCCCTTCATTCGGCGAGACTTATGCCGATCGAAGCTTCCTTCGCCGAACCCTGCTGTCGCCAGGACATTTTGTGGTCTTACCGATAGACCACCCTCCTTGTGCCCAGACGGCAAGACCAAATGTACTCGGTGAGACCCTCCATGGTCACCCAGACCTTATGGCGAAGATACTCTACTTTGGCGAAGGCCCATTCTATTTCGGTGAGACTCTCCTGAGTCGGTGAGACCTTTCATTGAGCTCAAAACTCCTGCCGAGATCCTTGACACACATCATCACGCACACAATTTGACCCTTGGAAAACGAGATCTTCATTAAAACAAAACATTAAAATCATGCTTCTTACCAAAAGAAACCTAACCCCAATGGAGGCAGAGCTAACACGGGCATGGGAAGCAAAACGTAAACAAGTCCTAGCGAAACCGGGACTGGGACAAAACACAACCCAAAAATGACATTCTGGTCCCTCAAAACAGGCGGGGGTGGGGTCAAAAGAAAACCGGAACCGGGGCCGGAGTCGGGGAGGGAATGAGCCAGGGAAACAACCAATACTTCATGAGTTCATACCTCGACTCGGCTCCGCGCCCGCGAGGAAACCCCAAAATGCAAAGGATGGAAACAAAACACTGGCGGAGCCGGAGCAAAGCGACGAACAAGGCGGAATCGGGGTTGGAACGAAAATATGAACTAGAAACTTCTCCAAGTTTTAGGTTTAGATTCCGTTCCGAACCCACCTCCGACGCCATCCGAAAAGAGGAAAAGAAAGCAACAAAAAATGAAGAAAAAGAGGGGGGTAGGACAACCAACAAGACGAAGTAAAAAGAAACAAAGCGAAAAGAACAAGGCAAGCAGAAGGACGCAAACAGACGCGTAAGGGAGAAAAAAAAAATGGTGGGACCAGGGATCGAGAAGGAACAAAAACGGAGCTTGGAAAAAGTTCCAAGTTCGGAAGCCGTTCTGGTTCCGGGTCTACCAAAACAAACAAACAAAACAAAGGGAAACAAAATGCCAAAGGCCGCAAATGGAAACACCTAAGGCAAAGGACACAAAATGACCAAGACCAACAATAAGGAAAAAAAAGGGCGGGGTCGGACTCGGGATCTGAACCAAAATGAGGAATTCTAAGAAAGTTCAACATTCCAAACCCGGACCCGGACCTGACTCCAACAAAGAACAAAAGAAATGAAAACCAAGGTCTGTCGAAACTAGAACCGGGGCTGGAACAAGACCCGAACTTAGATAGAAATCCCAAGTCCGGTATTGGTCCCGGTTCCGCCTCCGACAGATCTTGGAAAGGAAAATGCCTAAGGCAGAAAACCAAAGGCGAAAAGGGAAAAGACAAAGGGGGACCCACTTTGATCCAGATCAAAGTGGGGCGGTTATGCAAGGCATAACAAATGGCGACTCTGCTAGGAAAATGGTTTAACCATTTTCATGAATCTGAAGGATTTAGCTACCCAGAACTCTTGGTTCATGAACGGGACAACTCCAGTTGGGTCAGTTATAACAAGCAAGGTAGAGCTAGAATCTCAAATGTAAGTCAATCAACGGCAACCCCCTGAATCTATGTGTGTGCTTGATTGTGCATCATTCTCTTATGAATTTTTCCTCATCTTTTGGACAACAATGTGCAAGATTTGAGCTACATGAGTTGATTTCCTTTGTGCAATGATATCCCAGGCATTGCTCCACTGCCAGTCAAGCATCCATAGCCCCGACGGAGATACCTCTAGTTCTCTCATATCATTGCTCTACTGCCAGTCAGGCGTCCATAGCCCCGGTAGAGATACTGGAATCACCCATTCATATTGACTCGTTCTTTTGATAATTCTTTTCTTTTCTTTTGGAGTTTTAGATATTTCATTTAATTCTCTTTTTCTTTTCAATATGTCAAATGTTTAACATCTGATCTGGGTTGAAAACTACCATGGACCTCATAACAGCACCTGGGAGATCGGATTTTTCACTCAAATCTTACAACACCATAGTCCTAGGACAAATGTACCATTACAAGAGGAGATGATCTTTAATTATTTGTGATAGATTCAGGGGAGCTGATGAGAGTTACTTGGCATCTTGTTTTAAAACTTTCCACAACTTTTGTTGAAAACGAGCATGAAACAACGAATTGAGGACAAAATCTTCCAATCAAAGAACCTGAAAATATCTAAACCAGTTCTCTCCTAATGACCAAAGCATGCTATAGATAACAACCACCAATTCAAAATGGAAAGAAACAGATCAACCCCAAAGAACCAAACCAAAAACAAAAAAAAAGAACAAAGGAAACGAAAGGAAAGAACAAGAAGAAAATAAAATAAACAACAAACTATTTACAAACAAGAGCCACATTATTTACAAACAGAGAAACAACTATCTACAAGCAGAACAAAAGGAACAGGTAAGGAAAAACAAAAGAATAAAAGAAAACTAACTAAACTTAAAAAATAAAACTAACTAATCCTATCCCTAAACTAACTCCAAAGCTAAGCTTTGCTAACACAAGACTGTAAAAATTTGCACATTGTCTCAACTGATTTTTCATTATGTGCAACAATCTCAACTTACTAGGCATAGTTCTAAGCCTAGCAAATTTATCTTTATACTCATAAATATGAAGTTTGTGTGCAATTAGTTCATTATGAGGGCACAAAGCTTGAAATATCATCAGTTGTGGGTTCTCAGTTTTTCCATGATTTACCCACAAACATGTTTTACTACCCCCGATGCCATAATCAAATTGAAAATTACTAAAACATAGAGGATAATGAAAGGACACCACCTGATTCTGAAGATTTCTAGTTACCAATACAGGCTTGTGTTGTATGATTTCCCCTTCACATGGCTTCAGCTCATGGAACACCATTGGATCAAAGTTCATCTTGCAGTTAGGATCCTCATTCACTAGCATCTATGTATTCATCTCGGGCACGAAGTTGAAAATTTTCTGAAGTTCTTGAGATGACTCCTTACTTTGAACATTCTCTTGCAACAGGTCATCCCCAAGGGTTTGAGAATCTGCCTCCAGCTTATCATCTTTAATGTTAGGGCCATGGGCACATGGTGAACAAGGATCTTCTTCAAACTCATTTGAATGGATGGAGTCAGAGTCAAAAAAACACTCTCTTAATTCATATTTCTGCACCTCATCAGCAAGGACATGCCACTTAGCATCAACTTCACCAATGTTAGGAACACATTGATTAATGGATACTAAGCAATGACCTTCTTCCAACAACACATTTGAGCAATCAAAATCAAAATCAAGAAGATACTTGCTTGTCTCATTCTCTTCGTTATGTTGAGGAATTCAACTTCTGAGATAACCTCTTGGTTGCTTTCTTGGCATTCTTCTGCTTTACCCAAATGTACTCCATCATGAACTTCCTCAGGGAACACTTGACTGATCCACATATCAACTTGAATTTCTTCCCTTAAGATTTCATTTGGGTATTTGAGTCCTTTTCTTTGACCACAAGATTCTTTGGTAATCTGCTATTGAAGTGTGTTATCTGTTCCAATCTGTTTACTGCTTAAATCAATGGATTCGTCCTCTTGTGTTGACCGATCAAGGTGTGTCTCTTCCTCATTCACCATCATGAAAGAATCTATGAATGCATCGATGAATCCATTCTCCACTTCCATCAGGTTTGCACTAGGTAGAGGAGTTTCATCAGTTGTTGAATCCATCTCACTGCAAGGACCAAGGTCATCAAAAGATAGGGAAGAAGGCAGCATGTTCTCACAGTTGTTCTCATCATGTTGGACGGACTGATCATCATTCTCATGTGTACTAACTGTTTCTTCTTCCAGATCGATGGGATACGTACTCCAAGGATCCTCCATAAGTATCCCTTCAATAGAGATCAGTTGCTTGAAGTAAAATTCCATCCTTCCCAGGAAGACATGGCAATCCATCTGAGAGTGTTGCTTTGTTCGATGTATCCTACATCCACTTGGGCCAATGATTTATGACAGTTTCAGACCTCCCAGCTCTTCTAGTTTCTCCCTTATTCAATTTTTTGTACGTGGGATATCCAGCCAACATGAGCCATGTTCCTTTGTCGATTCCTCCTCCTCACGCTGACTCTCATCTTGATCAGAAGAGTTTACCCCATCTCCTTCACAGCCCTCATTAGTACTAGCATTTTCAACAAAGCTGGATTCTATCTTGAGATTTCCATTATGCTCTAAATTTACATCTATTTCATGCTTTTCACCAAATAAGTCATCAAAATTATATTCTGGCGAATCAACTGTTTCATTTAGAACTTCATTGTGATGTAATGGAGTACGCTTTGGAAGATGACTGAAAAGAGATGATATGGTTATAACTTCATTATCAAGTGGGGTACTTGACTCTGTGATTGGATTTTACAGGGATGAATTCTCCTAGTAGTCTTGTGTGCGAGGACCAAACTGATCTAAGAATAAGCTTTCTAACTGTGCCCATGAATAAATAGATTGCGGTGGCAAATAAACATACCATTGTCTTGCTGAACCTTGAAATGTTTTGATGAACAATTGATAGACAACATCCTCATACGGAACTTGGAGAAAATTGAGAATACGCCTGCAAGTTTCGACATGTTCAAAAGCATTTTTCCCACTGTCAGGGGAAAATAAAAGAAGCATATCATACAGATGACCAAGGATTTCATGTACAAATCCTAGTATATACAAAGGACTACCCATCGGAGCTAGGTCCTCCAAGACCTGACCTAATCCAACTCACAATGATCAAAAATCACTCATAGGGGCCCTCCTTCTAACGCCATTTTCCTGTTGACGTCCCAAATGGCACAACAACACTGCTAAAAAGAAAAATTGGTTCTTTGTTTCTCCTGAAAGAGAAAGATGATCACATGGATACCTTAGCTCCCAAGGTCTTTGTAGTTGGGTCTCAACTATGTTGATGTCCCTCAGTGGTCAATGTAATAGTAATATTCAAGGGGCCTGCTGGTGTTGAGCTTTTGGACTATTGTGGGTTGAATATGAATTTAAATCTACTCTAACTGGGGTTTTCAAAGAAATAGAAAAAAAATGGATCAGGGCTTTGGGATAGAAAAGAATAATAATTCATCTAAATTAACCAGACCTGCTGCCTTTCAAGGAATTCCTAACTAAACTGTAGAACGAAACTAACCTGTGACTAACACATAGTTTCCTTCATTCACAGTGCTGATTTCAACACTGGATTGCAAGTTACAATTTTAAATAAAACCAAAATCAAATTTCATTCCCTGAAAGCTTCCCAAATCAAATGATTAACTCAAAACAAACACCACTCTGAAACACAATCTAAAGTAGATTAAAATCTAGTTGCTTCTACTACCCATGAGACAGGTAAGCGACATTTACAAACCTGGCACAATCACCAGTGTACAGATAATCTGTGGCTCCAAATTGTTTCTATTTACTCTAAGAAAATTGAAAGGTACATTAGTCTATCCTCCTAGCTACCAATTCTACTCCTACCACTTTCTAACCTAGAAGTGCTTCAAAAGTTCTCCCCCTTATTTTACAAAGAGGTAAGAAAAATCCTTATATACATAATGTACAAACTAGAATGTGTTGTCCCCCGCTTTAGGGTTTTACAAAATATCTGCACCTGGGAGAGTCGGTCACAAGAGGGTCAGCGTCTATACTTTTTGCAGAAATTCGGTTGTGCATTCAACGTGAATCCTCGCTGTCTTATGTCGGTGAAGATTGTCTCCTGAGGTGCACTGTAGATTTTTGCAGCTACCACACTTATTTCTGGCCTCTGTGTCTATTTTTGACCTCCAGCGGAGCTGCCTCGAGTGCCCCAAAATATTGCCATTAATGTCGAGCTACCTCTGTCAGCAAACCTCACAGTTGTCCCTTTGTAGCATGGCTTCATCTTCTTGCTCGCTTGGCGCTCCTTCCTCCCCAGATCTGCCTTCCTGCAAGCTCGTTAGGGTAGCATGGGCTAGTCGGTGAGAGGTTTTGGTGAGCCACAAAGATCATACTGATCTCGTAAAGACCCTTGGCAAGACTGCTTCCTTGTCAGCCAGACGATATGGCAAAAACACGCTCTCACTGCGAACTCTATTTCTGTCAGTGGGCCCCTCTCTTCAGTCGGCTTTTGTTTCATTTCGGCATAACCTTCTTCCTTTGCCAAGACCTTTTGGTGAAGGTATAATCCTTGGCTAAGCTCATCTTTTGTGTCGTTGAGACTTTGTCAGATCGGTAGGACATCCTAACGAACCTGCTGTGTTTGTTCCAAGTCTTCCCGAGCTCTTTTTGTTCTCTTCGGGCTTTGGTGTGACCTTCACATTTCGGCCAGATGTTGTGCCGAATTCATCCATTTTTGGTGACCCCTTATGTCAGGGAGACTCCTCTTTAGTTAAACCAACATGCATTTCTTTCATTCCCCGCGCGTCGTCGAGACTCCCACACTTCGCCAAGACCTCTTGGCGCATCCGCTTCCTCTCTGCGAGCTCTTCCGCACTGGAAAGACCCCCTTCAATTGGCGAGACTTATGCCAACCGAAGCTTCCTTCGTCGAACCCTACTATCGCCAGGACATTTTGTGGTCTTACCGATAGACCACCCTCCTTGTGCCCAGACGACAAGACCAAATGTACTCGGTGAGACCCTCCATGGTCGCCCAGACCTTATGGCAAAGATACTCTGCTTTGGCAAAGGCCCATTTTGTTTCGGTGAGAATTTCATAAGTCGATGAGACCTTCCACCGAGCTCAAAACTCCCACCTAGATCCTCGAGACACATCATCACGCACACAATTTGACCCCTGCAAAATGAGATCTTCGTTAAAACAAAACATTAAAATCATGCTTCTTACCAAAAGAAACCTAACCTCGGTGGAGGCAGAGCCAACATGGGCATGGGAAGAAAAACGTAAACAAGTCCCGGCGGAACCAGGACTGGGGCAAAACACGACCCAAAAATGACATTCTGGTCCCTCAAAATAGGTGAGGGCGGGGTCAAAAGAAAACTGGAACCGGGGCCGGAGTCAGGGAGGGAGTGAACCAGGGAAACAACCAATACTTCCTGAGTTCATACCTCAACTCGACTCCACGCCCGCAAGGAAACCACAAAACGCAAAGGATGGAAACAAAACACCAATGGAGCCGGAGCAGAGCGACAAACAAGGAAAAACTAGGGTTGGAACCAAAATTTGAACCAGAAACTTCTCCAAGTTTCGGGTTCAAATTCCGTTCTAAACCCGCCTCCAATGCCATCTGAAAAGAGGAAAAGAAAGGAAAAAAAAACAAAGAAAAAGGGGGGGAGGACAACCAACATGACGAAGTAAAAAGAAACAAAGCTAAAAGAACAAGGCAAGCAGAAGGACGCAAACAGACGCGTAAGGGAGAAAAAAAATAAAGCGGTGGGACCAGGGCCTGGGAAGGAACAAAAACAGAGCTTGGAAAAACGTCCAAGTTTGGAAGCCGTTCCGGTTCCAGGTCTGCCAAAACAAACAAACAAAACAAAGGGAAACAAAATGCCAAAGGCCGCAAAAGGAAACACCTAAGGCAAAGGACACAAAATGACCAAGACCAACAAAAAGGAAAAAAAAAGGGCGGGGTCGGACCCAGGATCTGAACCAAAATGAGGAATTCTAAGAAAGTTCAACATTCCAAACCCGAACTCGGACTCGACTTCGACAAAGAACAAAAGAAACGAAAACCAAGGTCTGTCGGAACCGAAACTAGGGCCAGAACAAGACCCAAACTTAGACAAAAATCCCAAGTCTGGTATTGGTCCCGGTTCCGCCTCCAACAGATCTTGGAAAGGAAAAGGCCTAAGGCAGAAAACCAAAGGGGAAAAGGGAAAAGACAAAGGGGGACCCACTTGGATCCAGATCAAAGTGGGGAGATTATGTAAGGCATAACAGGACCTTAGAGGACTTCAGATAGAATATAAGTTAATGTTTCATTTACAATCGTGTGAATATTGCACTTTCAAAAAAAAAATTGTTTCATTTTAGTTGTTAATGTGTTGTCTTCTAGGGTTTCGTGGTGGGGTGTTACACATGGTATTAGAGCCCAATTCAAACACTAGGTTCTTTGGGTATATACAAGGGTCCATTTAGTTGTATTAGTTGCATAGATTTTGAAGTTTACACTGTCCCTTTTTGACCTCGTCTAACAATGTGAACTTGTCTTTGGTGGTGTCTGTGTATGATAATGCCTACAGGTTGGGGTTGAGGTTGAGGGAATGGTAGAGGTCATGGTGGTGGCCATGGGCCAAATAACTAGGAATCCCATCCTCAGAGTTCCCACGAGTCTGATCATGAGGAACAACAGGGTTCCTAGAACAATCAGGGAGGTGGAGGTTAGAATCCAAATCAGCCAAGCTTGGAGGGCATACAGTTGTGTCACTTACTTGAGGAGATTATTTCCCTTCTTGGTCTGAGATAGGAGGGTGAGAAATTGGTGGTTCTAGAGAGAGAGAGAGAGATCTCACAGGTGGAGAGAGATTGCAGTTGAGTAGGATGCTATATTAGTTGGTCATATGAGGGACCTTTTGTGGGCACATCCTCCTACTTTTGATGGGACTCGTAGTGGTTTGGAGGTAGAGACCTAGTTAATTGATTTGAATAGGTGTTTCACTATGCATCCATATGCTAGCAACACCAAGGCTAGGTGTGCTATCATGCATCTCTGAGGTTTTTCTTCCACATGGTGGCATTTGCAGGAGCAAAAGCTCTATTTGGATATAGATTCAGTCTCATGGGATATGTTCTTAAAGAGATTTAGAGCTCGGTTCTTGTCGATCATTGGTGACAACATCATGCAGATGAGGTCCATGAGCTAAGATAGATGGCGATGTTAGTTGAGCAGTATGAACAAAGATTTTATGAGCTCAAGCATTATGCTAGCATAGGTGATGATGAGGGTATGTTAGTACAACACTTTATCAGGGGCTTGAATGTCCGGATTAGTGGGGGTGTTCGTGTATTTGAGTCAAAAACTATGGAGGTAGCCATAGAGAAGGCTCAAATAGTAGAGGGGAATTTGGCTATGGCTTTAGGTGGATAGATAGGTGTATAGATTAGTAGTGCACCTCCAGTTGGTGTCAGATCTCAAGGTGGTACATCTTAGGTTGAGGATTCCTCTAAGGGCCATCAAGCACCCACTAAGGGTGAGTAGCAATAGCACTCAGTCAAAAAATAAGAATTCACAATCTCATCATGGTGGTATTTGGGTTTAGAAAAAGAAAGATTGGATCTGGCAGCGAAAATAGTGTGATCTTTCTGATCATCCAACACAGAGCTCTCAGTTTGTGGTTGGTGGAGGTAATTTTACGCAGACCAGTGCACCCTCAGGTGGTTGGGGATTTGGTAGAGGCACATGATGTTTCACTTGTGGTTGGCCAGCAGGGTCACATTAATAGACAGTATCCTCAGAAGGGCACATCTGGATTTAGTCAGAGGCTCGCCACTTCAGAGCTGATAGTAGGGGACACGGGTAGGTCACACAAGGTGTTTGTTGCGGTGGATAACTGCCAAGATGAGCATCAAGGTGCAGTAGTAGAGGTTTCTGATAGAGGACAAGCAACTGACTCTGGATCCTGTGGCCATTCCTCAGCACATGAGACTCACCATTAGGGGTCGAGGCATTGAACAAGAGTGGGTCCAGTGGGTTTCTATTGTTGATTCCTTAGTTCCTTGGTAGGTTGAGAGAGAGTTTACCCTTATCTATTTGTAGGCTTCAAGGAGTAAGACTAGTCCTACAAGGGAGGATGTAGTGCCCCTCAATTTTCTTTCTAATTCTGATAGTTACTTGGATTGTGTTTGGACATTATGATACTTGGTTGTTGATACTTGGATATTATGACACTTTGATGCATAGTTATGATGACACATTTATATCTGATGTTTTATGATTATACCATGCTTAGTAGATCAATTTAATCATTTATGTGAGTTATCATGGATATGAGTATTATGTGATTGTTATATGTATGTCCTTATCATGATTTGAGATCTGATTATTGTCTGTCGATGTATTAGTGAAGGGGAATAGGGTCGCATCACTCACTTGTGAGTGCCCTACGACGCTAGGATTTTCCCTTCATGGTGTGTTTGCTTGTTTGTTTATGTACATGTTCAACCGTGTGATTTTTTGTAGGTTATAGGTACTAGACATCGACTCCACCTGAATTGTTAGGTTTGAGCATGCCTTATACCCAATGGAGATTGTTGATTCAGAGATAGCATTGGGTCCCCATGTTGATCCGTTATCCTCATTGAGGATGAGTATCTGTTTGTCAACCCTACCTGTAAGGTTAGTTCCTGTTGGTCCATCAATGTTGTTTTCATTTTTCCATTTGTTTCTCTTTGTGGTCTGGTATTGCTTGATAGTATGTTCATTTGAGTAATATTCTTGATTAGTGCTTTTGTTTGATTATTATGTTGAAATAAAGATTACCGAAAATAAAGGCTTGGAGTAATTAAAATAAAAGCTTTTATAAAACTGAAGTATTAATTAAATTAAATATTATTAAAGTATTTATTTGATTTTAATAAATTAAAATTTGTCTTAAAATAAAATATTTAAATAAATATATTAAACTATGAGATTGTGCACACAAATTATATGCAAGATTAAATTAATAAACAAAATATTTTAATTGTGTGATCTTTTGTGTGCAAATATTAAGTGTGGGAAATAATAAAATAAAATAAAATAAAATAATTAATTTCCAAAGTGCATGGAGTAACGGGCAATAAAGAAGAGTAAATATTTAATTAGTTAGAGTTAACTGAGAGAGGGGATTTTTGGTTATTTTTGGAGAAACTAATCTTGCCTCTCTCGACCGTGAACATTCTCTCTCTGGTTCTTGAAAACTTTTCTTGGAAGTTTAGAAGCTTTAGAGATTGGGGTTTTTGGAATGTTGTGGATTTTAAAAGGTTGGAAGCTGGAATTGGAGTAGCAGGCTGGGATTGAGCTTTGCATCAAATTAGCACATGGGAAATAGAAGAAAAAAACTAGGTTCTTGCTAAACTGAATTCCAAACTATAGAAAATGGAAATAGAATCTTTGTCCCACTAAAAAAAAATCACTCTTAATAAAAAAATTTTGAATGCCTATTTTGTAATTGTCATTCAACTAATGAAATCTTAATTCTATTGGGAATTTTTTTCCTTTCTTGTTGCTTGTTTAGTATTTTTCCCAATTCATTTTCAATGGAACAAGCATTTCATCTACAATAGAAAATACATTCTAGTTCCTTAATCTGGTGTGAGCTTGATCTGTTCTTGCTTTCCTTCAAAGGTTTTTGATTGTAACCAAATAGATATTGTCTAAAGCTGGAAATTGTGAATTTTCCCCTGCCTTCGTCCTATTCTTAGCATTTAAATTCCTTGTCTTGAGGTGTAATATCTAAGCAAACCGCTTGAAATTTTTAATACCTTTGTAGATTCCTTACCCATCTTTGGGTATACTTGGGCTACGTTTGTGGGAACTAGGCTGTGCTCCTGCCAATTTATTAGTTCATATATTCTAAGCTTTGTTCCATCGCTAATTATTTCTTGTTTTTATTCTGTATACCTCACTTAGCCGATGCTAGTATGAGGATTCCTTATTCTTAATTAGCATTCTTAGATTGCTAACCCCATACTAGGTTCACATTCTTTCTGAATTTTTTAGTTATCCTTTGTTCTCCCTAGTTCGGTCCTTTGCAAATTTGTATGATCTCCAGTTTTGTTGACAAAAATGTGGTTCCATCTCATTTTGAACTATCATTCTTTAAGATTTCCACTGTTGCATTATTCTTAACATCCAGTTAAGTTGAGCCTTATATCGTAGCCTCCAACCAAGTATCATGCATTGTAAACTATAATTAATTTATTTCAAAGTTTCATCTCAATGAATGGATAACTGATAACAATAGTCTTTGAACTTTACTTCATCTGCACTAGTCAATCAATATGTGTCTTCCTCACCACCACCTCTATTATGAGCATTATGTTTAGTCTAGTTTTACTAAATAAGCCTCCAACTATCAATGGCATGCATCAAATTGAATGCATTAGGCTCAATTATAAGTGACAGATAAATGATATCTATAGTCGTTGAATTAAATCCATACTACGTATTTGTCAAAAGCTTTTATCTAGTAATTGAAACATAGAATAAGTCTCATTATATTTGATGGAGATTGAATACTACTGGTAGTCAATTATTTATCTGTATATCAACATATATTTATTTAAAATTCTATAGATCTGAGTTGATGAAATTAGCAGTTAAGACTTTGTTCTGTGTTTTATATGAGCAAAATTTAATATAAGTTGTGTAAGACTTATTTGATTATGGAAATTAGCATATATATATATATATATATATCAGTATAAACTTCTATTGGAATTATTCTATATTTTGTGTGTTGAAACAGAGTCGTGCTTTGATAATATGAAATATATGAAATCTGATATTTAGATATGTATATATATGTGTGTGTGTGTGTGTGTGTGTGTGTGTGTGTGTGTGTATTATACATATACATATATATATATATAGGTACATACTTGTTCACGTTATAATGGTTATATGTAAGTAATTATATGTTTGTGTAAATAAGAGTAATGAGATTGGTGTAAAAATATTGTTGTTTAGGTTATTAAATAATCTTGGAAGTGTTATGAATGAAACTAAGAAAGATTTAGATATGAGGTTTGATTGGTATAAATCGAAGGTTAGATACATGGAGTAATGGATTGTTCTTGTTGAAGATGAATGCTTTGAAAATGTAATGGCTTCATTGTAAACTTATTTTTCATGCTTTGATTATGTCCTTGAATTAAGTCATTGTATGAACAAAGTTTGTGAATAATGGAAATGGGATATTTGTGAGTTTTGTTCAATGTTTAAATTCTTGGTGTATTAGGAGTCTTCCAAAGGCTAGGGAAAAATTCTCTTCTTGATGATGATTGGTTTGTGTTGAATGTGTTTATGATGATCATTAGCCTTGCATAGTATATTCTCCAATGTGATTGGAACTTGTGTATGGGAAGGGTTATGCCTCACCTTGTTATTTATGTTAATGAGATTTTGTGATTGTGCAAGTTGGATTTTCTCTTTTGATAACTGAGGGTCTCCTATTTGGTAGTAGGGGAGTGGATCCCAATGGGGGATGACACACAAAGTGGCACTAGGGTAACCCATGTGGGATTTTTGTAAATAAGTGATAACCTAAAATGAACTAGGGGGTTGGGTAGTAATTACACTAATCAAGATAAGTGAATGCCTCACTCATGGCTCAAGTGCTCGTCTAGGCTTGAGATGAGTTGGGAAGGCCTGGTTGGAAATACCATCTTCCTTATCCTCACGAAAGGAAGATTGGTTCTGCATGTGTCACCCTATGGGGCTGACAACTAGTAGGAGACTGGTAGGGTAACCATAGATGGGGTTCGACGGTTGGTGATAGATTGTTAGGGTAACCCATGTGAGGACCATACGATGACACTCCCTCCTACGAAAACCTAGTGTTCCCTTGTTTCTTGTCTCTCTTGATGTTATGTGCCTCTAGAAGTGGTGTACCATTGTTTTATGTTGTACTGTACTTGTTCATTGATGTCATGTTAGCCCTTGTATTGTCTAATGTCTCTTGACTGATTGTGGTGGTGGGACCCTTTCACTATCTCCTAGCATGGGGGTGGACCTTAAGGTTCCACATGGTCAAGTGGAATGTGCCTTGTACTCCATTGGGTTCCCTCACTTGGTTCATGTTCATGGTGAATACTCCTGGATATGAAGACTTTTGCACTTAGTTCAATTCATGTGGATTATCTTTCATGTATTGTATCATAATCTATTGTACTATGTATTATTCTCCTGATGTATTCTCCTCACCTATTTGCGAGGAGACTTTGTGGTACAAGATGTAATAATGTAATGATGTATCATTGTAATTATTGTAAACTCTCTCCTATAATGATTAATGTAATTGATATTATTGTCAATTTAATGAATACTGATGTTGTTATATGGTTAACATAAAATGGATAGTTTCATATTAGTTGATCTTGTAAATGTCATGATGAAATGGAATTCATATTGTTGTTAGAATTAATTTAATGAAATATTTTATAGTTCTTGCTAGTTTTTTTAATGGGAAATCAAGTAGCATAGCCACGGACCTTAGAGGACTTCAGGTAGAATATAAGTTAATGTTTCATTTATAATTGTGTGAATATTGCACTTTCAAAAAAAAAATTGTTCTATTTTAGGTGTCAGTGTTTTGTCCTCTAGGGTTTCATGGCAGGGTGTTACATGTTTCTTCATGTTTGGTTGCTAAGGTCTTGCAAGTCTAATAGCAACATTTATGGCATCATTTTTTAGAATAAATATAAAATGAGAGATTTAACCAAACAAATGGATCATCAATTTTGTTCCATAGTTTTTTCTCTTTGTACTATTTATTTTGTGGAATGTTATGCTTGGAAAAGAACCAAAAAGGGGTCTTGTATCTTGACTCTTATATGTCAACTTGTGATGTTTTTCTTGGTTGTTGCTAAGTTCAATATGTAATGCACCTGTTGTTTGTATATGCTTCACATATAGTAGTTGGAATTATGTCAACTTTCTACACATAATGTAAATTAGGTTACACTACTATGTTTTGGAGATTTTAACAAATGCTTTGCATGCTAATCTACACATTTGTTTGTTTAATTATAGCTTACCAATTCTTTCTGGAGGTATTATGCTGATATTTTTGTAATTAAATATTTTGTCCTTCTTCATTGAAGTTGAAAATTTTATCTAAAAACAAACCACATTTAACACTATAATAAAAATATACAACTAAAACTAGTAAAATATCACTAGAAAACCCTAACCACATCTAAAGTACCAAGGAAAATAACAATCTAGTTTATAGGGTGATAGTTTTATTCATGAAGCTACTTGTATGAATCACTATGTAAAAAAAACGCAATTGAGATCAGCATTTACTTCAATATAATTCACTCTTTAATGGCATATTGATCTACATTTACTTCAATGTAAATCACTCTTTAATTACATATTGATCTATATTTACTTCAATGCAAATCACTCTTTAATTACATATTTGGGAACATAATATAAGCTGGTCATTTTTTATAATTTATTATGATTATTATGATTTTTAATATTTTTATAATTTAATACTAGTTAATATAATTCTAATTTATTAAAAATTTATTAACACTCTTCTCATCTTGTAAAAATCTACTACTAATTATAAACATTTATTTAGTTCAATATATTTAAATATAAAATTGTAACAATGGATATATATTTTTTTAATGATTACTTTTTATTATTGTTTTATTATAATATTTAGCCGATAGGTTATTTGTGTGAAATTTGGTCAGAATTTTCATCATCCTTCTCAGTTTTTTAGCTTTCCAATGTTAGGAAAAAGGTGGCAGATTGTTTTTTGATTTTTGTAAGAATTTTCATCAGCCTTCCTGATTTTTTAGCTTTCCGACATCAAGAAAAAGGTGGCAGATTGTTTTTTGATTTTTATAAAAAAAGCATTTGGCGCGTCAATAGAGAAGGCCAATGAAATGGCATCAACATTAATCGTTGTATGGTTTCCATGTAGTGGCAATGGTTGTTATAAGTAACACTTGCCTTTAAAATCCTCAGAAAACATAGCGAATGTCTGCGCAATTTTTGATAAGGCATTATGGGGTGTCGTTCTCTGGGTTTACCTTGTTGTTCAAGATAGCTATGAGTGAGGAGGGAAAGATTCTGTGAAGGTGCAAGTGCGATCATCGATTGTGGAATTTCTATGAAGGTGGTTGGAGGTTATTTTGTGTTTTTTGCAAGGGGCGATGGTTGCAAAAACAGTACAAAAGTGTTGGTTGTGATAATTTTTTACCCATTTTCTACAGGTAGTGGAGAAAGAAGGGAGCAAAGAGAAAGCAAGTGGGAAGAGGTGCGGGAAGAGGTGCATATTCAAAATACTTTTTCTTGAGTATTTTGAAAAGATTTTATGTTATTTTCCAAAGGGCATTGTTGATTGTTTTTCTGTAGCTTAGGCTATATTGTTTCGTTTATGGTTTCTATGTAGTCATGATGGGTGGAAGGCAATATTATTTATTTTTGCATTGGTTTGTTATTGTGAATTCGTGTGTTTTTTGTGGGTTTTTTCATCTAGGTCACTATTGAAACGAATATTGTTTATGGTCTCCATGTAATCGGTGGGTCTAGAAGGAAATATTGTTTGTTTGTGCATTGGTTTGTTATTGTGAATTCGTGTGTTTTTTGTGGGTTTTTTCATCTGGGTCACTGTTAAAACCAATATTGTTCCATTTATGGTTTGCGTTTTGTGGTGAAGGTTTTGAATCAGTTTGTTATTATGAGATTTTAGTGTTTTGTGGGTTTTCCATTTGGGTCACTGTTGAAACCAATATTTTGTGGTGATGGTTGCAACACAATGAAATAGTTAATTTTATACACTTTATGTTCTTTTGCATAAGGCATTGTTGACTATTGTTCTCTAGCTTAGGCTATATTGTTTCCCTTTCGATAAGGCTCTATTGAAAAAAGACTATATAGTTTGTTGAAATGAAAATTTGTTTGATTTATGGTTCAAATTTTGCGGCGATGGTTTTGCATGGGTTTGTTACTGTGATTTTTTATGTTTTGCGAGTTTTCCCATCTAGGTGACTATTGATACCAATATTGTTTGATTCATTGCTTTCGTTTTGTGGCAATGGTTGCAACTTTCTAGCTTAGGCTATATTGTTTCATTTATGGCTTCCATTTTGTGTGAATGGTTACAAAATAGTTAATCTCATGTGTTTTTTGTGAGTTTTTTAATCTAGGTTGTTGTTCAAACTAATATTGATTCATTTATGGTTTGCGTTTTGTGGTGAAGGTTTTGAATTGGTCTATTGCTGTGACCTTTTTGTGTTTTGTGGGTTTTTCATCTGGGTCATTGTTGAAAGCAATATTTTATGGTGATGGTTGCAATGCAATGAAATAGTTAATGTTATATAGTTTACATTTTGTTTCGTAAGGCAGTGTTGATTGTTATTCTCTATCTTAGGTTCTATTTTTTCCTTTTTGATAAGGTTCTGTTAAAAAAAGACTATATAGTTTGTTAAAACCAATATTGTTTGATTTATGGTTTGGCTTTTACGACGATGGTTTTGCATGGGTTTGTTATTGTGATTTTTATTGTTTTGTAGGTTTTCCCATTTGGGTGACTATTGATACCAATATTGTTTCATTTATGGCTTTCATTTTGTGGCAATGGTTGCAATGCGATAAAATAGTTAATGTTATGCAGGTCATTTTGTTTTACATAAGGCATTGTTCACTGTTGTTGTCTACCTTAGGCTATATTGTTTCATTTATGGCTTATGTTTAGTGTGAATGGTTGCAACGCAGTAAAATAGTCAATGTTATGGACTTTATGTTGTTTTCCATAGGGCATTGTTGACCTGAGTTTTTAAGCTTTCTGGCTCCCGGATTCCAGTTGGGAAAAAGGTGGCAGATTGTTTTTTGTTTTTTAAATTGAAAGTGTTTGGCATGCCGATAAAGAAGGCCAACGAAATGGCATCAGTATTAATTGTTGTATGGTTTTTGTGCAGTCGCAATGGTTGTAAGAAACAATTTCCTTTTAAAGCTTTGGAAAACATAGTGAATGTATGCGCAATTTTTGATATGCATTGGTTTATGGCTATATTGTTTCCTTTCTAATAAGCTCCTATTGAAAAAAAGAATTCCCTAGGATGTTGTTGAAGGGTGTGTGCAAGAAGTTGAGTCTACGAAACGTGGAATTTTTTTGCCTTAGCCAAAAAATTGAAATCGACATCGAATAAACGGGATCCCGATTTTTAAAAATCGGGATCCCATTACGGTTGGGGATCCCGAGCCTGA
>VDFB02094550.1:66402-157124 GCA_007258455.2 Sequoia sempervirens
CGGTTTTCATTTTCATTTTCATCTTCATTTTCATTAACAAAAGCGGTTCTCATTTTCATTTTTCATCAACAAAAGCAGTTTTTCATTTCAGTTTCATTTTTCATCAAAAATATAGGTTTGTTTCATTTTCAAAGAAAATGATCATTTGATTTTCATTTGCAACAAAACATTTTTCTTTTGTTTCAACAAATTCTATAAAAGTTTCATCTCTTTGAATATGAGTCAATGTCAACATCATTATATCGGCATCTTGTAAAATCTTCTACAAACAAATTTACCATTTCATATGGTTGAAGACCTCGATTTGTGTATATTGAAACATTCTCCATAGCATTCAAAGAGGATTTGAAGACATAGTAGGACTTGTTTGTATAATCATATTCTTCTCCAAATTGACTCCTTGCCAAATTAGCTTTATCTACAACTATGAGTATCTTCAATGTTTTCATCTTCAATAGTTGTTGAATTGGTTCTATCCCACCATCGTTCATTGATTTTATTCTCATTCTTCTTTCTCTTTGTCTTTGTCTCTCTTTTTCTTTATTTGTTTCCAACTTCTTGAGGAGTCAATGTCTTTCTTCTCTTATTACGAAATTTATCTCCCATAATTATAAAATTCTCAAGCACAAATGAATGTTAATAGTGAAATACTTCAAAATATTGAATCCAAATTGGAAGTTGAATACCTATACGGAAAAATTATTCCTCGTGTTCCTCAAAACAAATAGAAAACTACCACAATTCCACTTTAAAAATTGTTTTATTCATGCTTCCTTTGAAAAATTCAATCCATATTGCAAATTTCACTTCAAAAATGGTGTAGATGATGCTCCCTTTGATAAAATCAACAAAAAATCAAATTGACCACCTATAAATACAATAACTTATGAAAAATAATTGATTTTCAGTGCTCTCGGCTGTACATGTGAAGTTGCAAAGTTGCAGACTTGACAATAATTGTGCACAGTGCTTTTAAATAATATAAACGGGATCCCGTCTATAAAACGGGATCCCGCTTATAATTAAACGGGATCCCGATTACCAAACGAGATCCTATTTACTAATAAACGGGATCCCGCTCTATAATCGGGATCCCATTCACTAAAATCGAGTGTGGGAGCCGTTGTAAAGGCAACGAGATCCCGTCTTATAAATGAGATCACGTTACCTTTACAACGGTTGAAATGGAAACGAGATCCCGATTATAGCACGGGATCCCGTTTTATAATTGGGATCCCGTTTTTTAAAATTTGAATTTTGTTTTGCATCGTGGGCGGGTTTTTGCCAAGGTTTTCAGTCCGGGAAAAGCTTTGGAAGTCCGAACCTAAGCCTTCAACCTGGTTTGACCTACAAATTGAAGGCCCTAACAATGTCAAAGAAAAATATCGACTTTGGACATATGGCTGACGACCTTTTTTTGAAAATTTTCTGACGAAATTAAAACCCATTTTAGATCAAACAATGCAGATTCTAAATATGTAATTTGTTTTCAATTGAATTATTTTTTCTATTTTTCAATTAATTTCTAATAAAATTGGTCCATAAACTTTAAATATCGAGTTTTTTACTATTTTAATAACTTTTGATCAACATAACATTTTGACAAACGGATTGCACGAGAAAACTTCGACAATTCTTTTCAATTTGAAAAAAAATCAAAAATAAGTTTAGGTCATCTTATGCATGTGTACATGACGATTTTTCAAAACAAAAATCTGCCTAATAAAAAATTAACAAAAAAAAAAAATTCAATAAAAAATTACAAAAAAATATCAAGAGCAAGGTTCAGTGAGTCATAAAACTTTTCCCAAAAGGATTTACAAAAATACGATAATTTAAGTCAAAATATGGATGTCGTACACGTGTATGGTATGGTAAAAAAAAATGACTTTTAAACAGTGGTTTTTTGAAATGCCTATTGAAACTCAATTTGTACAATCTAGGTATTGAAATAAATTACATATTTGGATACTAGACTCCGAGTACTACATTTTATGATCAATGACTTTTTTAAAGATTTCATCTCTAAGTGCTTCAAATTTTAAGGTCAAATGTGTCAAATACTGAAAATCAGGGAAAACACTTCCACTTTTTGGCCAAAAAGTGGACTCAACTTCTTGCACACACCCTGAAACCATTATTTTTTCATTTAAGGTGTCAGCGTGCATGTTTGTATATTCATTACGTACATGTATCTTTGAGGTGATGTTTTTATCTAAATATGGATATTGTTGGAATCAAGGAACACTAAGAGGGCAGGTCAATTAGTGTTATGCAATTTTTAACCTTATTAATCTGATCTTTAAATCACTTATAAAATTCAACCAAAAGAAAGATGCATGAACATAAAACAAGCAACGACAACACCATAACACAAGGATTTTTTAACGTGGAAACCCTATTAGGGGAAAAACCACAATGGAGGTCAATCCAAAATATTATCTGAGTACTCAAATAAGTGTTTACAAAAGGAATGCACATGCATTCAGGCGCACTACTTAGAGCTCACTGCTCAAATACAAAATGAAGACTCATCTTACAAAAATATTTGGAATACATCCAGAAGATTTGAACTGAGAGAATAGCATCTACTAATGCCTGATTACAGTTCTGGTTAAGCACATTAATCGCTTTCTTGACTTTTTATTTGATTTTGCTCTTATGTTTTATCTGCTTTAATTTGCTTCACAAATCCTTTTATGCACAAGTGAAACTATACATAATCGCTCACAATCCTTTTTAATTTTGCATCACACATCAACACTGTAAGACCCCGCCTTGAATGTGACTAATACAACCTTAAATTGTTATACGTTTCTCCTAAATAGATGGTTAGATCTATTCTAAGTGATAAATAAGGGATTGTCTAACATCAACCTTGTAGTTTACTTTTACTTTATGTTATATCATTGTTATTTTACTTAATGAAGATGTAGGTGCATGTGAATTATTGAATAAGATTCGAACTTATAAGATGAATTTGAAATAAGATAATTGTTGTGTCGTATTACATTGGAAGAGTAATTAGCTATGTAAATAATTCATGAATAAAGTTATGAAGATTTGATTTAAAATTAATGTGGTTTATTATTATGTCTAACTGTGCTTAATTATGTTGTGCAGGAAATTAAGTGAGTCGATGTGGGATTAACATCAAAGGTCGAGAATCAAATATGCAAATAGGAGGATAGATAAATGTTGGAATCAAATCAAATGCATCTTTGGGAAGTTCTAAGTGTAGCCCTATTTGACTTAGAAGGGTTTGAGGTTTTATTATTGGTTGGGTGATTGAGTAGAATCCAATTATAGGACATGTGATGTGAGTTTGGTTGGGGTTGGAACCCTTGGTTAAGATCAAAATTTGTATGGATTTTTGTGTGGGTTTTAAAAAGGGATTACTGAATCAATTTCCTTGGTTTTTGAACAAGAATAGACCCCTAGGACCTATACCTATGGGTTTGGAACCTTTTTGACACATTTGAACTTGTCCTTGGAGTGTGAAAAGACCCCTCAAAAGTCCACATTCATGAATGTGACAAATTCAAAAAGTGTTGGGGCTTGGGAAGAGTGACTTGTCACTCTCAACCTTCTTCTCCCCAAAAGTTCTTGGAATTGACACAAGACTCACACATGTGTGAGCACTTGTGGGAAAGAGTGTAGGTTTGGAGGATCCCTATATATCTCAAGAAGATGGAAGATTTGGGTGTTACCCACTTCTCCTTTTGGAGAACTCTGGTGTTATGGAATGGAGAATAAAGAAGAAGGTTGGAGGGAAGCAAAGAGCTCTCACATGTAATGGAGTTGTTTAAAGAGCTTAGTTGTAGAGATAAGTTCTTCTCTTGTTGTTACTATCTAACTAGTTTAAATATTTGTTGTAATAATTTGTTATTGCTTGAAAATGAGAGTCCAAGTTTGTGAGTATGTGAATGGAGGGTTTGGTTGGTGAAATGGGTAGATAGAAAATTGTGTCCATAAGCTATTATATTTAATCTTCATACCAAAATCATTGGTAGTCCTTTTTTTCTTGCTCAAGGGAATGGCTAGAGCCCTATGAGGCTTCATGATGCCATTTACAGTAAGGTGGAGAGCAAGCCTTAGTTTATTGTATGTTATTCACTACACTTCTACATTTTTTTTATAATCAAGGGAGTTTTTAAGTTTGTTTTTGTAACTTGATGCAATAGAGGAAAGAGTATAATTTATGAACTTGTAGAACAAGAAAAGTTGAGATAAAAATGTAACTATTTGTTATTTGAAAGATATATTGTTTTTAAGTTCATTCTTGTTATCTTGTAATATAAAAAGGAAAGAGAAATATATTTAACACCTTGTTTAAAGAGGGGACATGGAAAGTGCCTTATTATTGTTGTTAGATATATATATATATATAAAAGAAACAATAACCTCTTTTATGGTTTGAAAAGGATGGAAGATAATAGATTCAACTTTCAAAAAAATAAAAAGAAAGTTCTTTATATATATGTATATATATATTATTTCAAAATGCCAATAAAATGGTGTTGATTGGGTATGAAATGTGTCTTGTGGACACTTGTAAAAATAAAACTCATTGTTCAAATGTCACCATTTTATTCTTTTCCTTAATTTCTTTTGGGTGCAAGAGAATGTGGAAGGAAAGCCCTAGCTTCTATGCAAGCGTGTGAAATTATCCTTGCTCTAAGTTGGGAAACAAAGATAATGATAGAGAGTTTTAGCTTTGTAAATCTAGAGTTATTTTTGTAAGGGGAAAATTAAGTAAACATTTTTTTTTTATTCAAGGGGTAAACGCTTTTGACCGGAGCTATGAACCGGATACAACCATTCAACAATACCACCCCAATGGGGTTTGAACCTTGGTGGAAAGAACAACAATGCCACCAATAAACCATCACACCATGCCAATACCGGCGAAAATTAAGTAAACATAATAATACATATTTTCTTTATTTCATTACTAGTTTGGAGGTTATATGCTCTATATTAGTTTGGTTATGAAACATATATGCACGAATTAATCATATTCTTTAAAAGAGGTGTTGAATCCTCTCATTTTATGCTAAACAAAGTGTTAACTTCATTCAATGAAATTACCTCTAAAAAATATAAATAAATGAAACATGCTGCAATGCACTTTGCAACAACAAGAAAATAAATGTCCAACTCTGTGTTCCTTTACGTATGTAAAAGATTTGTGTTTAAACTTTCAATACATCAAAATAATATTCACTAGTTTAATCATTGATTTAAACGTTGTATGTAAATATGTAAATATCCTTGTATTTATATCTAGTACTAATTGGTAAACATATGGTTAAGTAAACTGGTATGTTATATACTTGTCTCAGAACTTATTATATTTTAAATAAAAAAAAACATTATTCTTCTTAAAGGAGAAATTTTAAAAGAGAAATATATATATATTAAAAAAGAAGGGTGATTTATAAATAAAATTTATTTTCTAAAAAAATAGATATATATAAAAAAAAAAATTAGAGAGGGTGGGTGTGGGGAGGCACTGCCGCCCCCCACCTCCCATCTTGTGCAGGGGTGCAGCCACCACTGTTGAGCAAATGCTTCTCACAATTTATTTTTCTTCTGTTGTGCAAAATATGCAGCCGAGCCATGATTGAACAGATTTAAAACTGAAAAATTTACACTAAAATATATATATATATAATAAAACAACAAACAACAAAATAAAATGAAATGAAAACCCTTTGTTGTACTCTAATCTAATTAAAAAAAAATTATAGGAAAATAAAAGAAAAGAATACTAGAGGTCCTATATTAAATTTACTCTTGGAGATTGCTTTTACATATATTTGAATTCCTCATCAGATGTGAGAGGTTAACGTGGCTTATCTTTGAAAGCTTTCAAACAACTCTTATCTACAGAGACAATGAGATATATATACTTTAAAAATAAATATAAGTTTTTCATCTTAGGGCAAGGCACTAGCAAATCATGGCCATGGTGCACGGAGCTATAATGGGGTTGTTAGGTATCCGACTGTTTCCTGAAAAAAATAAAAAAATCAACAAATTTAAATTCTGAAAGATGACATTCATTTTCAGACATGAGGGTTAGAGAAGAGTACTACCCTCTCCAATTCATTATAAATAAAAAAAATTAATAAATAAATCTGTCTGTGGATGAATGAAAAAAATAACGCAAACATCGTGTCTGTATCAAAGAGCAAAATAAAATTATGTGTAAATTTACATTTGGTTGTCCTCTATAAAAACCTATAAAGAAAAATAGAAGGGATTTCATAGATCTCTACTCACCCCACAATCTCCTGTATTTTTCCTTTGGTAGTTATTCTTCTCTGGTCATCATTCTTCTCTGGTCACCGCCATCCAAGACACCTGCACCTTCAAACCCTAAAGAAGAAGAAAAGAAAAAGAAAACTAATCTGAAAGCAAGAATAAGGAATATTAGGGCAGCGTGAAGGAGTTTATGTAAACCGTCAATTTTTTTGAAACCTAAAACATGTTAAAATAAAATATCAATTTTTATTTTTTATTTTTTGGTTTGGAGATACCCCCGAGGGGGTCCCCTTGAGCTTAGCACCAAGGACTGAGGGGTATCCACTCTACCAAAATACGCCTGGGGCACGATCCCAGCCTCATCCCTTTTTTTTTGGGTGTCAGGGCTTTGCACTCAACAAGATTTGATCCCTGGTGGGCTCATTTTGAACCTTTCAACTTCATCAGTAGACCAAGGGCCCATTGACAATAAAATACCATTTAGACTTCACGCCTCCCTCTCATAACTAAAAAAGAGAGAACATGGATATAAACAAAGCCTTATTTAAATAATGATAATAATTACATGTTCCCTTATCATATAAAAAGAGGAGGAATCGATTCATATTCCTTAGGAGGGTAATACATTAATTTAGAATAAAGTGGAAGGGTTAAGAATTTTAGTCTTACTTATAGGGAAAAGAGAGTTTTGGAATTACTCCTTAAAGTTTATAAAATAAATATATAGTGTTTTTTTTTATATAAAGTATTATTTATTTATATAATTACTATAGGGTGGAAAATAAATAATTTAATAAATAATATATTCATATGAATAAGTATGTATTTGTTTATATATTCAAAAATATAAATATATAGAAGATAGGTAAATAATTGGATGTAAAAATTTAGAATATGCGCTTTAAATTAATATTGTAAGTTGGAGTATCAATAGTGATGTCAATTATAGAATTTAAACGTAATTGGTTATAATGATCGTTATCATTGAAACTAACCATCGAGTGATTAGGGTTAAAAATATAATAACATAAATATCAATTTTATAACAGGATTTAATTAGTTAAGGTTATCAAAAAAATTATATATTAGATAGTACCTTTTATGGCATTTGTACATCTCCCTTCGGTGCATATAGTATACTACCATGCATGTGCATGGCTGGCATTGTTTGTATTTTTATAATGTTGCTTAAAAAAAAAAATTGTAAGGTTTTTTTTTTCTAGCAAATTTTTTTTTGGGCGTGACACCAAAGTACTAGTATCCTTAGGAAATATTTATTGATAATAATAATGTTGTTCACTAATAAGTGGAGAGTAAACAATGTTATGTTCCCATCTACCAATGTTTTCATTATTGGTATAATATTAATTTATTATTGGTATTTATTTGAGTAGTTTAATATTAATACCAAACTTATGCATAGATAAATATAGAAATAATAATAATAATAATAAAATTATATTAATATATAAAGGATTGATGAAACAATAATGTCATCATCATTGAGGAATGACTCTTGGTATTATTAATAAAGAGGATAATACTATAATTCTATGGACGAATGGTGATAAAAATGTGTAAATGAGAATTAAGTAATAGTATTAGTACTACTTAGTTTATGAGGTAATAACAATAATATTACTGAAGATTAATTGTGGGTCTATTAATGATAATTTTATTGAGTGATTTGTAATTAATAAATTTCATAGATAAACGTTACACTTAATTGAGAAGCGACTTCATCCAGGTGTACAAATCATGCACATGTTAGTGTACATCTCAAGCCCTTGGAAGGTTAACTAGCTTAATACTTGTTAAAAAAAAAAATTGTTGGGTTTTTCTAGCAAAAATTATGGGCATGACAAACACACTTTGTACATACTTCAAAATGATATAAATGATCGCTTATATATATCCACAACTAAGGATTTAATCAACCACATGTCGGCTTCAATAAAATATAAAATATTTACAAATCATCGGCTCAATCCACAAATAATTTTCAATGTACACAAACCAAAGTTAGCCACAACATAGTGAGAACCCAAATCAACATGCTTAAACACAAAAACACTTAAACAATTTCTTCTCGAAGATCCACAACATGCGTCATTCACTTAGTCGGTCTTTTGCACTAATAAACAGAAAATTAATCAACCATATCTTCTAACTTGCACAACAATTGATACGAGGCTCTATGATTCAAGAAAAAAATAGATCATACATATAACAACCTTCCTTGAGACCCACAACTCAAAATAATAACAGAAAATTTACATATGAATTGAGGAACACAATTCTGTCAGATGCTCTGTTCTAACTTGACAGATAATTATTAATCTTCAATCTGACTTTTGGTATGATCAAATCCTGACATGTAGATCGAATCACTGACTAGGGTTCCATCAATGACAACACTAGATGACATGTGCAGTGTCTCTTTCCAACAATCTCCCCCTTTGGCATTGATGGAAACACTTAGTGAAAAATGACTAAGTGTCGGATTAGTACCAACATGAATTACATTGCAAACCTTCAAAAATTCAAAACACAATTCCCCTTGAGATGATTATAACATTTTTCACTGTCCCATTCCCCCCCTTTGACATGAATGGAAAAGGTAGGAATCCGCATACCAAAAATCAAACAAAATTGCTATGAAAAAATTGCATATGTACAAACTTGCTTCTACAACTTACATAAACTTGAATATATCTGCAAAATTATTCTTCAACAAGCTCAAACTAGTGTCCCAACTCTTTTTGAGACTCTCCAAGATAGTCATGTGACCAAAAAACAAATAAGATTGCATCTCTGTTGACTCAAGTTTTGCCAAATCACTGACCGCCATAGCATCTTGTGCTTCCTTCAATGCACTAAGCATTGTCTCCATCTTAGGACCAATTAGTCCTCTAAGCTCACAAACTCTTTCAACAATTTTTCCTTCTTCATGCTTCAAACCTTTAATCTTGTCAAGTAGGGATATGACTTGACCTTCTTGCTTTCTAGTAGAAATGGTTAAAGGATCAAATGCTTGAGAGATACCTGCTAATTGTTTCTCATACTCTTTCAGTTTCCTTTTAGTGTCTTCAGTGAACTTAGACAATGATAAGCATGACTTATAAATGTTTCCACCTTCAGATAAAGCACTTTAATTATTCTTTACATAGGTAGCTAATAGAGATTTATCATTAGCAATCATTCCTTTCAACCTACCGAACCTGTTAGCATCAAATTCCTTCTAAACCTTATCCATAGTTGACGTCTCAAGTGACTCAAAGTGAGTACTTATAGAATTGACAAGTTTCTTCAACTGACCGGATGGAGAATCGAATGAGTCCTTGACATATGAAGGCATAATCTTCTCGAAAATACCATATGCAAGATTTAACAGCTCAAAGATTTTAGAATCTCTTCCCTTTCCTTAGCTTGAGTAAATGATGTAACTTTCAGTTTCTCAATGGGAGATAAAGCAACCAAATTGATAGGACCTTTAATCAACTTAGAATCAAACTCTTCTTGTTGCTCTTCCAAAAAATCCTTCATTTCCTTTGCAGTGTCTCTTGCTTCCACATGAACTCCTTTTGCCTCAACCTTCTTTCCTTTAGGCACTGATTCTTCCTAGGCTTTAGGAATCTCAACTTCAATCGACACAAATTTAGGAGCTTCAGTCTCCATAATAATTTCAGCATCATGTATATCTAGAGGATTCAAAGTATCCTCAAATGTATCTTCTTCATTTACCTGACCAGATGGAGCATCTTCAACATGAACTTCTTCATAAACAACATTGTATCTATTCTTCAACATAATTTCCTTAAGTATTTTCTCAGTATCCTTTGAAAATTCTTCAGTTTTCCCAATCATCAGCTTGTTCACCCTTGTTTTTCTCTTAAAATCCCTTTTAGCTTCATTGAGAATATTCTTCATCTCTTCTATAGACATCACTAGACACAGATCAACAAGTATCCATTCTCTCATTTTCTCTTCTTCAGTTCTTACATTAACTCTCCTCATTTCTAAAAATTCATATAGACCTTTAGGTAACTCAGACATTATTTCAACGAGAGTCATATTGAGATTATTCAAGTACTTTATTGTGCCTTCCTCAAGAATTCTTTGACCAACACTATCAAAGGTGTCATACCATTCACAAAGAGGTCTAAGATTACCATCCTTATCAAGGCTTTTTCCACTTCTTCTACAGACATACCTGATTTTTCAGTTTTCATCTTTTTCATTGCTTTCTCTTCACTGAAGGGATTGTCTTTAGAGACTTTTGTTGCCTTTAAACCCTTATGCTTAATTTCTCTTACTTCCTCATCAGATTCAGTTTCTTCAAACATGGGAAATTTCACAATCTGCGTGAATTTATTCTCCTTCAAAGACTTAAATTCAAGTTTTACATGGAGATTTGCTCCCACAATGTGATTGGTATACAAATTCAACAACTGGAAGCTTCCTAATTCTTCAACATTTGCATGAATGTATGCCCTAATATCTTTGATATGCAAAATTCCATATGAAACAGAAGAAAATGCACCTAAAGGTTTTGTTTTGATGGATTTGAAGGGGTGACATTTGAATTTTGGATGGGGCCTATCCTTAATGTCGACAACCAACAGAGCAACCATTTCCATAATTTTCAAATTCAGAAGTATTCAGATAAATACCTTTTGTCGGATTAGGGTTTGATCACTGAATCGCTTTCAGACTTGAATCTTTTCCAAAGTTCATTTCAGAGCTCTCCAATATTCTTCTTCTCAAAATGAAAAGTGACAAATGAGGGATAAAAATTACCTTTTATCATTCATGCACCTAACTTTTTCATTGCAATAAATTCTCTTACCCTACGTCTTCTGGATACCCTGTTTTCACAGACAGTGAAAGAAAACTCTTTTGTGGATCTTCAAGTTTGCATAAATTCTCTCCACAAGACATTCAAAAAAATTTGCACATCACTAATGCAATCATTGCAATCTGCCACATTCTGGGGGGTTTAAAATATTTTCTTGAGAACTCCCCCTAGGCTAGAGGCCTTAAACTAATTCCCGGAGGAATTACTAGAATCAGGTTCTAGTGTGGAATCATTTCCTACTTCAGAGGGACCCTTCTTCACCCATATCTTCTTCATTTTCTTCTTGATCTCATCTGTAGTAACTTTTCCTTTTCCCTTTTCATCTTTTTGTATGTTTTTCCTTTGATTTACCAGACCCTTTCTGCTTCTGCAAAATCTAGCAACATGACCAGATTTGTTGCAATTGTAGCACACCACATTTCTTTGTACAAACCAATTGTTCCATTGATTTTCTCTTGATCTGCATTGGTTAGAAATATGGTCAAATCTATTACATGTATAACATATGTCATCTCTATTGAAAAAGTTGTTTGACATACTTCTGCATTCATTTAACTTATGACCATACTTATTGCAATTAAAGCACTGACCTAAGAATGATGGATCACTTGGAATCATTTTGCTTCTACATTGAGCAACCATATGACCAATTTTTTTACAAACAAAATAGCAACCATTGAATCTTTGAGCATTAGGTTGTGGGTATGTCCAGGATCATGATGGGCCAAAAAGTGGCGATATGATGGGTATGTGTAGGGTATGTCGCTGATGGCTTTTTTTTTACCCAAAATTGATGAAATTAAAAGGGTTTTTAAACGATATTCTCAAATTTCCACCAATATAAATTATGCTTTACTTTGAATTTAATAAATTATTATTATTCATTTTCCATTTGATTTATGACTAAAGTCCTGATTGATAGGCTGATTGAAAAACATATATAGCTTTCAAATGGTATCAATTTTTTTGAATCTGAAACATGTGTCACATTCTATACTTCGCATACTATAATATTAAAAAAAAAAAATTCATGAAGTTTTGACCAAGTTATGGTGGTCGACATACAAGTTTTATATTTTTTAAAAGTTGTAATAAAAATTCATAATTAATTATTTACTTGGAAAAAAATTACAAAAATATGCATCACATTAGGACATGAGTCCTCTACTTATATCTAAAATATTATAAAAAAATATTATCATTTTATTGTGGTTAGGGTGGGAAGACAATCACTTATATTTTCCCTGAAATTTAAGTACTATTGCATTGAAATTTCAAATTTTCCCCAAATATATATTTATTTTTTTAAATAAACCTAGTAGTTTAGAAACTACATTCAATTTTCTACAGATTCTATTCTTACATATTTTTGAAATAATATAGATAACTTATTCAAATTTTTACATCAAGTTTCCTAACTCTGATTTTTCTGAATTTTTCGCCACTTAAGGGCCTATTTTTTCCATGATGATCCTGCACATACCCTTGTCTTACCATATAGCTTCTAGCTTTGTTCATCTGATTTCCTTGCCTAAATCTCCTTTGTCTAGATTCAGAACTTTCTCCTTTTTCATATCCAAGACCTTGCTTGTCACCTTCAGTCCTCTGACTTTTAATCAGTTCATCAAGCTTGGTTGAGCTAATCTTGAACTTCTCCTTGAATTCATTTGTAGCAACAAGTTCATCTCTGAGATCTACAATATGCTTTTCAATATCTTCTTCATTATTTTTGGATTGTTCCAATTCAAGCTCCAACTGATTGAATCCATCAATAATTTAGCTGAATTCTTCAGATTTTTCTTTCAAGGACTGAGTAAGCTTTTCTTCATTCTTCTTTTTTTCTTCAATCTCCTTTTTCATCCTCATCACAACATATTCCATCTCATGCTTTGGGACAACATTATCTCTGGTAAGCTTTCCACATTCCTCTGTCTTTTCCTTCAGGGCTTGACTTAGGTGTTCACCTTCCATGCTCTTACTTTCTTTTTGTTTAAGATGATCACAGAGTTCCTTTCTCTTTTCTCTTGACTCATTGATTTTATCTTTCAATGATTGAATGAATTTCTTAGCATTCATAAGGCTTGCCTACAATTCCCAGACTTCATATTTGAACTAATCAAGATCATCTAGGGCCACCAAAAGTTGTTGTTGAAGACTTCTTGAATCCATTGAATCACTTTCCCGGATCTTCCCCAAGCTTTTAAACTTCTTTCGAGGAACTAGGCTCTAATACCAATTGTTGGAATGAACACTGAAAGGGGGGGTGAATTAGTGTTCTACAATTTTTAACCTTATTAATATGATCTTTAAAGCACTTATAATATTCAACCAAAAGAAAGATGCATGAACATAAAACAAGCAACCACAACACCATAACACAAGGATTTTCTTGTGTGGAAACCCTGTTAGGGGAAAAACCACGGTGGAGGTAAATCTGCAATATTATCTAGGTACTCAAATAAGTGTGTACAAAAGGAATGCACATGCATTCAAGCTCACTGCTCAAATACAAAATGAAGACTCACTATCTTACAAAAAGATTTGGAATACATCCAGAAGATTTGAACTGAGAGAATAACATCTACTAATGCCTGATTATAGTTATGCTTAAGCACATTAATCACTTTCTTGACCTTTTGTCTGATTCTACTCTTCTGTTCCATCTTCTCTAATTCGCATCACAAATCATTTTATGCACAAGTGAAACTGTGCATAATCGCTCTACAATCCTTTTGACTTTCACATCACACATCAACACACTTCATACATACTTCAAAATGTTATATAAATGATCGCTTATATATATCCACAACTAAGGATTTAATCAACCACATGTCGGCTTCAATAAAACATAAAATATTTACAAACCGTCAGCTCAATCCACAAATAATTTTCAATGTGCACCAACCAAATTTGGCCACAACATAGTGAGGACCCAAATCAACATGATCAAACACAAAAACACTTAAACAATTTCTTCTCGAAGATCCACAACACACTTCATTCACTTAGTCAGCCTTTTGCACTGATAAACAAAAAATTAATCAACTGGATCTTCTAACTTGCACAACAATTGATACGAGGCTCTATGATTCAAGAAAAATATAGATCATACATCTAACAACCTTCCTTGAGATCCACAACTCAAAATAATAACAAAAAAATTGCATATGAATCGATGAACACAATTATGTCAAATGCTTTGTTCTAACTTTCAAGACAGATAATTACGGATCTTCAATCTGACTTTTAGTATGATCAAATTTTGATGTGCAAATCAAATCACCGACTAGGTTTGCCATGAATGACAACACCAAATGACATGTGCAGTTTCTCTTGCCAAAAGATATGTCCAGTTTTTAATATCAATGTAGCCATTTGCTTCTTATCTGGTTTGATTGCCATGTACTCTTATATCTACACAATTGATATTCGCTAAATTCTCAATGTTTATATGTCATTTTCGAGTGTTGTTCTCTACCTTAATGTCTGTGCAATTTTTGATAGGCATTGGTTTATGACTATATTATTTCCTTTCTGATAAGGTCCTGTTGAAAAAAAGAATTCCCTAGGATGCTGTTGAAACCATTCATTAGGGGAAATTTACATTAAAAATGGGCCTCTTAAAGATGACAACATCAACTTTTTGAGTTATCAAAAATCAATTAAAAGATGGCATCAACTATTACGGTGATATCATCCAAAATAAACATAAAATGATTTATTTTATAAAATAAAACTTTCTAAAATCCTATGAATTAACTCATGATGGTTAATTTAACTCTACATATCCTATTTTATCTCATTCATCTTTCTAAATATAAAATATTATTTTTGTTTTTTAGATTTATATTCTTAAGTTTTATTATAGAAATTATTATGTTTTTTAAAAAATATTTGCATTCTTAAAACAAAAAAATACATAAAAGCATTTCAAAAATATTTTCACAAAACTTTTCTTAAAAATATTTTAAAAATTTGGAATGAAATTAATTTGTAATAAAACTCATCTGTGCTTCTTATTTTATAAAATTATTTTTGTGAAACAAATTCAGTCCATTTTTCATTTTTCATTTGTTTTTGTAGGTTCAAGAATCATAAAAATTGGCTTAAAGGGACCATATCAAAGTGAGGTGATCAGTTCTTTGTCTTTCCAACACAAAAGCTAAAAAATATGTTTGCTGCAATTTCATTAAAAAAAATTGAAATATGTTTGTTGCAATTTCATTAAGCAAAAAAAAAAACCAAAACCCCATTATTGTCTTTTATAAAATATGTCAAAATCATAAAACTTGATATAAACATATTTAACATAATAAATCTAAATCTATAATATGGAACTTGATTTAATATATAAAATTTATATAAAATAAAATATTAAGTATAAAATAAAATATCTAAATTTACTTGTACTTTGTCACTATTTATAAAACTTATAAACGTGTTTATTTAAATAAACTACATGACATAATAAATATAAATCTATAAAATCATAAATCTATAATATGAAACTTGATTTAATTTCGTCAATAAGTGTTATACAGTCACATTGGGGTGGGGATGAGAGTACTCATTTTTTCTACGTAAATTTATAAGAAAAAAAATAAAATACCAAAAAGGAAATAAAAACTTAAGAAATAAAAAAATAAAACCAAAAAAGAAATTAAAAACCGTTGAAGGAGGAAAAGCTAAGAAATCACATGAACCAAAAAATTTGAAAAATAAAAAATAAAAAAAAAATTGGAAAAAATTGGAAGGAGAAAAAGTTGGAAATCACCAAAAATATCAAACCAAAAAAAAATGAAAAAATAAAAATGATAGAAGAAAAAAAGTAAGAAAATCAAATAAACTATGGAAAAGAGATATCCCTTGACTACTTTAGATATATATTTTTAAATATAAATATACTAGTATATAAATTTTATATAAAATAAAATATTAAGTATAAAATAAAATATCTAAAGTTACTTTTACTTTACCATTTTAAATAAAAAAAATAATCAAAAAAAGAAAGAAACTTTAGTTTTTTAATAAATTATAATAGAAATACATGTTACCACTTTTTTTTTTAAATGAAATTGAGTTTAAGATTTTTTAAATAAAAAATAAAAAATAAAAAATTAAGAAAAGAAATAATCTAAAATGAAAAGTGAACTCAAGTGAGTTTGTCAATAAAAATATATGTTACCACTTTTAAAAAAATAATGGACTCGAGTTTTTAAAAGAATTATAATAGAAACATGTGTCCCCTCTTAACTCATGTAGTTAAGTAATTTATATTTTTTATATTTAAATAATTTTTATTATTTGAGATTAAAAAAAAATTTAGAGTTCCTTAAGAGGCCCATTTTTTATGTAAATATCCCCTAATGATTGTTTCATTTAAGGTGTCAGTGTGTATTTTTGTATATTCATTGCGTACATGTATCTTTGAGGTGATGCGTTTATCTAAATATGGATATGTCCAGTTTTTAATATCAATATAGCTATTTGCTTCTTGTCTGGTTTGATTGCAATGTACTCTTATATCAGCACAATTGGTATTCACTATTCTCAATGTTTATATGTCATTGTTGAGTGTTGTTCTCTAGCTCTTTGGCTATATTGTTTCATATTTGAACTATAGTATAGTAGTATATATGTCATAGAATTTACGTTGTTATCCATAAGGCATTGTTTAATGTTGGTCTATAACTTTGGCAATATTCTTTCCTTTTTGATAGGGTTCTCTTGGAAAAAAGAATTTTCTAGGATGCTATTCAGACCATTATTGTCCCATTTATGGTGTGAGTGTGTATGTTTGCATATGCATTTTCTACATGTATCTTTGAGGTTACATGTTTATTTGTATATAGATATGTTGAGTTTTTTGTATCAATATCGTTGTTTTCTTCTTGTCTAGTTGGATTGCCACATAGTGTTATATCTGCACAATTGGTGTTTGCTATTTGAACGTTTATATGTATGTGTGGGCATGTATGTGTATATATGGTCATTTTTGATAAGGTGTTGTTCAATAAAGAATTTTCTATGTTTCTATTGAAACCATTATTGTTTCATTTAAGGCTCTCGTTTTGTGGTTATGGTTACAATGCTATACAATTTATGTTGTTCTCCATAAGGCATTGTTGATCCTTGTTCTCTAGCTTTGGTTATATTGTTTCATATTTTTAAATGCAATTAAATAGTGCATGTTATATAGTTTATGTTGTTATCTATAAGGCATAGTCAATTGTTGTTTTGTGGCTTTGGCTGCATTGTTACATTTTTGATAAGGTGTTGTTCAAACCAATATTGTTTCATTTATTCTTTTAGTGTGGTGCTGATGGTTGCAAGGAAATTTAACAGCTGTAAATGCTAATACATGTGTTAAATAGGGTGACATAGCCATACAACCAAACCACACAAAATAAAATGGGGACCATATAGTAAAAGTGATACAAAACTATAAGCAACATAAACAATACAAAAGAAAAGAAGTTTATCTTTTTTTGTTAAACATCATAAGTTGGTGTTGATTGTCTTAATATATAACCAATTAAATGCATGCATTTGTTGTTGCAAATTCTTTTGTTAGCAAAGCCGAGTATATATGGATGTTTTCTACATGTAATTTCACATACATGCATATCTGCACATAGGAAAAGAAAAATGAAACCCTACAATAGATGGAAAAACCTGTAGAACATAAAAAAAATTCACAGTGCCAAATCCAATCAAACCATTGCTACAAAAGGTGAACCATAAATCAAACAATATATTCTTTTGTAGAGTAAAATCAATAGTGTATATATATATATATATATATGTGCATCTAACTTCAGATATATATATATATTGGTGTAGCTTTTGTTTTGCAGCTGCATATATATGTATTGCATGTGTTGGATGCATATGTAAGAATCTATTGCTTGGAAATATATAAACACAAAAAGTATGTGTAACTTTTGTTGCGCTTCATTTCTCTAGAAATCGTTGTGTGCAGATATGTATGTATGTGAAATTAGATGTATAAAATATTCATATATATTGCTAGCCATGTTTGTTGTTTGGGGAAACTAAAGTTAAATATGTTCCTTTTTAGTTATTATTTCTTTCGGCCTCAAAAAAGGAATTAGAATGGTAAGTTGTATAGCGAGTGCAATAAGGAACATTGATTTCACAATTGGTCAGAGTGGTGGGCAATGTATGTGCTATTTTGTGGCAGGCATGCATAGGTTGTCCACTAGCATATTCAATGGTGATATCAATGTTTATTATTGCACTTAATATATAGTTTGTCATAGATATGAGTGTTGACTGCATCTAATTTTGCAAATATACATATCTGCACATGGGGAAAATTATATGGCACACAACAAAAGAAGGCAAAACAACATGAACTATTTTATTGCATTGTAGCCATTGCCACAAAATGGAGGCCATAAATAAAACAAAATTGGTTACAATAGTGGCCCAGATGGAAAAACCCACAAAACACAAAAATTCATAGTAACAAACCTTTAGAAAAGCTCGATGTTTTGGCTTGCAGCTTTGATAGTAGGCAAAGCCACAAAACAACACCCAACAATGCCTCATTGGAAATTGTGCAAGCTTTCGCTATGTTTCCTGGGGTTTATAATGGCAGGTGTTATTACAACCATCGCCACTACACAAAAACCATACAACAATTAATGTTGATGCCACAATGGCAAGTTTCTATACAACTATTGCCACTACATGGAAGCCATACAACAATCAATGTTGATGCCACAATGGCGAGCTCCTATGAAGGTGCAAGTTTGATCAGTCATTGTTAAGCTTATGTGAAGGTGGTTGGAGGTTATTTTGATTTTTTTGCATGGGGTGATGGTTGCAAAAGAAATACATGGAAGCCATAAATCAAACAATACTTGTATTAACAAACAATACAATCTTTTTCGAACAACACCTTATCAAAAATTGAAACAATATAGCCTTCTCAATAGCACCTTATCGAAAATTGAAACAATATAGCCTTCTCAATAGAACCTTATTGAAAATGAAATGATTCACCCTAAACTACAGTGTAACAATCAAGAATGCATTATGGAAATCATCATAAACTGTATGGTGTTCACTATTTTTTTTTGTTGCAACCATAGTGACAAAATGGAAGCCATGAATAAGAAATTGTTTCCCCCACTAACACCTTATCGATAACGAGCCAATATAGCCAAGGCAAGAGAACAATGAACACCAATTCCTTGTCAAAAACAAGAAAAGGTGTATAAGATTAACTATTTTATTATGTTACAGCCATCACCACAAAACAACAGATACATACATATCTGCACATAGGGAATGATAGGTTGTATTTTAAATGTTATATGGAAGAGTGATGTCACAATTGATCGTAGTGATGGACAGCGCCTTATTTTGTTGTGTTTCACTTTATTTCTCCTATGTATAGATATGTTTATATGCCATACTAGATGCAAACAATATTGATACATAATGAGACATCCTTGGAATGATAATCTGTATTTTAAGTGTTGTATGGAACATTGATGCCCCCATTGATCGCAGTGATGGACAATGTATTTCCCCTATGTCTAGATATGTATGTATGTCATAGTGGATGCAAACAACATTGATACATAATTATTCCTATGTTTATTTTGTTGGGACATTCTTGGAATAATAATCTGTATTTTAACCATTATATGAAACATTGATGCCACCATTGATCGCAGTAATGGACAATGTATGTTCTAGGTTGGTTGTTTTGCAAGAACAAAGACTGTTTTCGAAATGATTTACAAAGAGTTTTCTAAATGTGACTTTTTTATATTATTTATTTTCGGTCATATTGTTAATGTCTCCAGAGAAAATTTGAAAGATAAAAAAATTGAAATAAAAAAATTGGGAATGGAGCTCGTCAACCTTTGTTTCTTTAATTGAATCTTCAGCCCTTGTGTTGTTGTCGCAATAGAGCTTGTGGCCAATCGTCGACATTGCAGCTCTGACCTTTTTAAAGAGAAGCCCCAACAATTTTGATGGACTCTAGCTCTCCCCAGGTTGCTGGAAAACCCTCAGACAACAATCCCATAAATTTTTTCCTTGTTTACTTTTTGTTGCTGATAATATTATTGGCTCTTCTCCATGTGCATCCAGCGAACTATGAAAATGCTTTTCTTGCATTAGCGGCACTTGTAGTATATAGTATGACTTTTTTATATTTGATGTATTTATGTGTCCTTCACCTTTTTTTTTGCTAGCCATTTTGGAGTAGCCTATGTGTAGCTAATTATGTGTCTTCCATTTTATTGGAATTGCATATAACTTCATTTTTTTATAATATTCCATATGTGACGTTCAATGATAATTATCATCTACGTTTTGCACAATACTTTTGTGATTTAGCTTGAGTCTACTTGTACACATATACATCTAGATTTATACTTGTTCATATACATAATTGTATTTAAAGTTATATATATATATATATTTGTACATGCATTGTGAAGTACAGGTGTGGATAACTATGTATGTTGTGCAACTCAAGCTACAACTCTGCACTCAACAATGCCTTATTGAAAATAACATAAAGTGTTGAATTACTATGCTAAGTTTTGAATGCAACCTATTATCAAGCAACCACCACCAAAATATGCAGCTCATAGATGAAGCAATGTTGCCATCACAAGTTGTGCCAAGTAATGTTTATTTCATTATATTGAGCAACAAACATATGTATCTAGATTTAAACAAGAACTATTTATATTTGTTCTTGCACCTATTGATAGGTCACTATTGGAAAATTAATTTTCTAGGTCTTTTTTGAAACCATCATTGTTTCATTTAAGGCTTTTGTTTTGTGGTGATGGTTGCAACACTATATAGTTTACATTGTTTTCTACAAGGCATTGTTGACTGTTGTTCTCTATCTTTGGCTATAACCTAAAGCTACAGAACAACCGTCAACAATTCCTATTTTGTAAATAACATAAATTGTTTAGTTGCTTTCGTAACTTTAGAATGCTAAATATTATTGTGTTCGTATATGTGGACTATTTTATTGCTTATTGTGCTTGTATATGTGGACTATTTTATTGCTTTGCAACTATCACCACTACATGGAAACCATAAATGAAATAATGTGTTCAAAGCTATTCAACAACAATCAACAATGTGTATATATGTACATCTAACATTAGATAAATATATATATATATATATATATATATATATATATATATATATATATATATATATATATATATATCAGTGTAGCTTTTGTTTTGGAGCTGCATATATATGTATTGCATTCGTTGGATGCATATATAGGAATGTGTTGCTTGGAAATATATAAACACAAAAAGTGTGGGTTTCTTTTGTTGTGTTTCATTTCTCTTTTGATGTGTGCAAATATGTATGTATGTGAAATTAGATGTATGCAACATTGATATATACTACTCACCATGTTTATTGTTTGGGGAATCTGAAATTAAATGCACCTTTTCAGTTATTATTTCTTTCAGCCTCACAAAAGGAGTTGTTAGAATGATAGGCTATATAGTAAGCATAATAAGGCACATTGATTTCACCATCGATCAGAGTGGTAGACGATGTATATTATTGCTCGAGGGTTTTGTGAGAACCGATGAGGCTCCATGACCCAATATGGTAGGGTGGAGAGCAAGCCTCATTTTGTTGTGTTTCATTTTATATTTTCTATGTGCAGATCTGTGTGTTTTTGACATTTGATGCAGACAACATTCATATGTTTGAAGTCCACCTATGGATATATATGTGTGTTGTCTACATATAACTTTATATGCATATATATATGTATAGATCTTCCTTTATAAGTGTATATTTAGACTCTTTTATTGCTTTCCACCCATTGCCACTACATGGAAATCAAAAATGAAATAATATTTTTTCAGCTATTCAACAACAATCAACAATGTGTATATATATGCAGTTAACTTTGGAAACATATATATAGATGTAGATTTTGTTTTGCAACTCCAAATATATGTATTGCATGTGTTGGATGTATATGTAGGAATCTATTGCTTGGAATTATATACACGCAAAAAAGTATGTGTCTCTTTCGTAGTGTTTCATTCCTCTTTCCTCCTGCATAGATGTGTGTGTATGTGAAATTAGATGTAGACAACATTCATTTATACTGCTCACCCTATTTATTGTTTTGCAAAGATAGTATGTAGACAACATTCATATATACTCCTTTCCATGTTTATTGTTTTGCAAATATAACTTTGTTATTTTTTTCATCCTTAGAGAAGCATCCTTAGAATAATAGGTTTTATATTAAGTGTAATAAGGAAGATTAGTTTCACTATCCATCACAGTGGTGGACAATGTTTGTTCTTGCTTGGGGGTTTGGTGAGAGCCTATGGGGCTCCATGACCCAATAAGGAAGGGTGGAGAGCAGGCCTTCTCTAGCTTGGGGTACAGATATAGAACATATCTGTACATAGGGAAAATATACTGTCCATCATTGCAATCAATGGTGGCAACAAACAAAAAATCACAGTAACAAACCTATGCAAAAATATAGTCTTTTCTCAATAGTACCTTGTCAAGAATGAAACAATATTGCCTTCTCAACACTCTCTTATCAAAAATGAAACAATATACCCTAAGATAGAGAACAACAATGGTGGCATCAAACAAAAAATCACAATAACAAACCTATGCAAAAATATAGTCTTTTCTCAACAGTACCTTGTCAAAAATGAAACAATATTGCCTTCTCAACACTTTTTTATCGAAAATGAAATAGTATACCCTAAGCTAGAGAAAAACATTCAACAATGCACAAAACCCATGCAAAACCATAGCCACAAAACCCATGTAGAATGATAGCCACAAAACGCCAACCATAAATGAAACAATATTGCTTTTAACAAACAATATAGGCTTTTCTCAACAACGCCTTATTGAAAATTGAAACAATATAGCATTTTCAACAACACTTTATTGAAAATAAGACAATATACCCCAAGCTAGACAACAACAATCGACAAAAATTGCATAACGTTAACAATTTTGTTTTGTTGCAAACATAGCCACAAAATGGAAGCCATAAAGAGAGCCACAAAAATTTACAGTAACAAAGCCATGCAAAAATATACTCTTTTCTCAACAGAACCTTATTGAAAATTCAAACAATATAACCTTTTCAACAACACCTTTTCGAAAATGAAACAATATAGCCTAAGCTAGAGAACAATAATCAACAATGCCTAATGGAATCAAACATAAACTGTATAACATTAACAATTTTACTCCATTGCAACCATAACCACAAAACAAAGCCATAAATCAAATAATATTGGTTTCAATAGTGACCCAGATGGAGAAACCCACAAAACACAAAGATTCATAGTAACATACCCATGCAAAACCATAGCCACAAAATGTGAACCATAAATGAAACAGTATTCATTTTTACAAACAATATAGTCTTTTCTCAATATCACCTTATCAAAATTTGAAACAATCAATAGTGCCTTATCAAAGATCAAACAATATAGCCTACGACAAACCGTGAACCACAAATGAAACAATATCATAAACAGTTTTCCCGATATGCACCTCTTCCTGATTCCTTCAAACACACCTTTTCTCACTAGTTTTCTCCATGCTTCCTTGTTTCTCAAAGCCTAGAAAAAAATGCATAACGTTAACAATTTTATTCTTTTGTTAACACAGCCACAAAATGGAAGTCATACAAAGAAACCCACAAAAATTCACCATAACAAACCCATGTAGAAATATACTCTTTTCTTAACAGAACCTTCTCGAAAATTGAAACAATATAGCCTTGTTTGCATCTACTATGACATACATAGATATCTATCCATATGGCACATACATTTTCCATCACTCTGATTAATAGTTCCATTACCGAGACTTTTGTATTGCTTTTGGAGTCATTGCCCCATGCAAAAAATAGAAAATATCCTCCAACCACCTTCACATAAACCCCACAACAGACGGTCAGTCTTGCAACTTCACAGAAACTCGCCCTCTTGGCATCAACATTAACTGTTGTATGGTATTCGTGTAGTGGTGATGGTTGTGCCAATACCTACAATTTAAAATGTCAGAAAAGGTGTCGAAAGTCTTTGCAATTTTCAATAAGGCATTGTTGTGTGTTCTTCTATGGCTTTACTTACTATCAAAGTTGTGAACTAGGATTGCAAGCTTCTTTGAAGGTTGAAGTTCGATCGCCCTTTGCAACACATGTATCAGTACATATCTATATCTATAAGTTTTCATTCATCTATATATGTATATTGTCTACATCTAATGCCATGCACATGCATTTCTACATGTACTTTTTTAGTTTGTATATTTTCAAACAACAAATTCTTACATATGCATCCAATGCATGATGTTGGATTGTATTTGTTGGCATATTTATTAAGTGTACCTTTTTAGTTATTATTTCTTTCAGCCTCAAAAAATGATTTTTTGGAATGATAGGCTATATATTAAGTGTGATATGAAAGATTGGTTTCACCATTGATCAAAGTGGTGGAAAATGTATGTTCTTGCTCGGGAGTTTGGTGAGAGCCCATGGGGCTCCTTGACCCAATATGGTAGGGTGGAGAGCAGGCCTTGTTTTGTTGTGTTTCATTTCATATTTGTTATTTGATGTTTACCTACACTATGGGTCTTTACGTTGGTGTTTGCAAGCACCTTATTGTCTTCATCGTAATATATTCATATGTATATATATTTGTATATATGCACATGTGCAATCAAAAAAGTGTATAACCAATTAAATGAGTAACAAAGCAACAATAGTAGAAAGGAAAGGTCTTTTGATGTGACAAGCACTCCGAAGAAAGAAAAGGAAACAAATGTCTAGTCAACAAAAATTATAACAAATATCCAAAGTCACAATTAGGCATGGTTGTTTGGAATTCAAGGTAGTATGACAATTTGTAACAAATATTTTGAGTCCCCAAAATCTCTAGCTCCTTCCTAGGGTTTTTCACCTAGAAGGAGAGGACAATGGGTCAAAATGACTTTGTTAACACTAGAAGAAATGGAAAGAGGAGTGTGGAATGTGTGCGAAGATATTTCTAAATGATGGAAACTTAATGGAAATGCAAATAAAAGAATGTAAGCTAAACTAATGCAAGATGTTGGAAAACACAATGTCAATTGCAAATATGAACTAAAAACTTAGAAAAATGATAACAAAAATTGATGAGAGTGAACAGAGAGCACCCGGAGGTAGATTGATGTCACTAGAATGTTCTAGAATGTCTCAAAAAAATCTGTTAATGGCCACTAGGACTGATTCACCATGCATGGCGAATTAGTCCCAGTTCTGATGAAAAGTTCTAGAAACCTATTTCTAACTGTTGGGAGCTAAATTATGACAAAACAACTTTTCAGGACTACAGATGGGACTCATTCGCATGGGTGGAGAATTATTCCACCTACAATAATCTACAAATTTAGGAGTTGATTCTATGGAGCTAGATCTATACTTCTGCTTCCTACAGGTGTCTGCTTCTGAAACTGTCAGATTCGGGTCTGAAAATGACTTTTTGTTGATGTTTTGACTTAAATGATGAAGATATGACTTAAATGACTTTGCAACTTTATCTCCAATGATTCCCAAGCTTCCAAGAGACCTCAATTTGCAAACATACAAGACAAGAGAGAAAAGTTGAATGTTAGGGCATGGGGGTTTGCCTTGGTCAAACCCCTTTTAGGTAATTAAACCAAAATGATGAAAAGATGTAATGAAGCATGAAACAATGGACATGTTACCTTGACATGATGATTTTATCTTGAAATTCTACAACATAACATGAAGATTCAACCCTTGAATACTTTAGAAAGCTAACTTGATAACTTCTAATAAAGAAACCCTAGCTTGCTTGACTTGGATGAGAAGATAGATGATGAATTAATGATGATAGATGTAAGAATGAGTTGTTAGGTGTAAAATGAGGATAAAAACTCTTATTTATAGACAATTTTTCCTTAGTATCCCATGAATACCTCATCACAGGCCGACATGAAGCAAAATTAATTCAAATTTCACTTTATTTCCCTCTCAAAGGTCAAAATGGGGCCAGATAGGACTCATTCGCCACACATGGTGAATTGGTCCTACCTGGATGGGACTAATTCACCATGCATGGAAAATGGGTCCCACAAGGGCCATTTCGACACCTAAGAAGCCAAGGAATTAGGAAATAAGGTAAAAAATGCCATCTTGTTGGGTATTTGATTAATTAAAGCCTTGAGATGCACAATATGGGTTAATTGAGATATATTAGTGATGATGTAAATGTTAAATAGGACTTGGGACACATAAATAAATGTGAAAGTGTGATTAAATACACTCTACAACACTAAAATTAGGTCCACATAGCCTAGGAATGCACAAGAACCAATGTGAATGTGCAAGACACATTAAAACACTAGTTTATCATTAAGTTTACATTAAGAACCTTTTAGATTGATGTAATAATGTTATTAAACACATTTTATAATGTTGAATTAGGGAGAAATATGTTAATTGAGTCTAGAAAAGCGTGAAAGTCCTTTACAAGACTTTACAACACCTTTACAAGACATCAATAAACACATGTTATTTGATTTGCAAGAGTCCAAGACCTAGTGTGGATGCATAAAATGCCTCACAACACCTGAATCAAGGCCTCATTGAGTCCATTTTATCATGAATTAATCCCATGTCAAGCAAAGGGTCATTTTTTCTACAACACATTTAGCCCCCACTTTAGTGAGAGGATGAACTTGTTTCAAACTCACACTAAAGTAGACATTCAAGAGAGGTCTTCATACACAGATGCAAATGACAAAGAATGAAAAAGATTAAGGATTTTGTACAAGCCCCTAGGATCGAAGATCCTAAGTCAAGCCATCAAGATACAAAACCATGCAATGACAAGAATGAAGGACGTGGTGGAAAAGATGTACTCACTCTGGACCGATGAAACTTCTCGGTTGTCTACTGGGTGAGAAAGGCCAAAGGTATACTCACTCTAGGGCCACATAACTATTTTTACGTGGGGTGAGAAAGCCCAAAAAAGGTAAGATACATACGCTAGTTGGTATGCACTCACAAATACAAAAGTGGCTATGGGGAAAATTCATGCCACTAGGTGGGCTTCCCACTCAACCATATCAAAGTTATACCTCTTGATTACTTTAATAAGGTGCCACAAAGAAAAAGGAAAAGGTTTTCAATTCGAGCTTTGTGAGACAAGCAAAGCTTCGAACTCATGAATAAACAAGATGGCACCACATGAATGCAAATTGTGTTATGCAAGGTGGCCATACAAAATGAAACAATGTAAAAATGCAAAAATGTAAAAATGCAATCATGTAAAATGTAAAGGATGTTCAAAGGAGTCTTGTTTAGTTTATGTAAGGTCAGTCACTTAGGGATCATTGTGTATAATGTCTCCAAGAGAGGACCAATCAAAGAATAGTATATTTGCAACTTAGGGGATGCAATGTGTCACATCAAGCCACTAAGAGGAATGTAATATGCTGAAATAGATCACACTTATGAAGTACATTACACCCAATGTCATCCAAAAAGTGATGAACACATCACATAAATGACAAGGCTACACTAGGAACAAAGAATGTAAATGAATTCTAGTAATGTATGGCTCCCACTTTAAAGGAATTTCTAACACCATTACCGTGAGCAATTGCTTTAAAGTAGATAGAAGAGGATATGAGAGCTTAGTCGAAAAGCCCTATGCCAAGTCATATGTTTTCAATAAGATGCGTCATGAAAGAAGAGAGTATGTCATAGGTGAGTCCATCTTAAGACATTGCGTCCACATCTCAAGCTTTCTCTTATACGTTCATGAAAATTTAATGAGTAGTCAAAAGAGACAACGACAAGTGACATATAGGGATAAGGCTTGCTAACCCTTTTCCTCCACTTAGGGCAGGACAAAGGTGAGCCTGGAATGGATGATGGTATGCTGCCCCTTGCAATGGATGCAAAACATGCAATAGTGAGTATGCTATGATCCTACAACTATGGCATGGAAAGGAGCAGCAACTAGCATTATTTATGTGGATAAAGAAGAGTCTTGGAAGAGTCTTGTGTGATGTTGAATGAAGGTTTGGTGATTGTAGTCAAAGGAGAATATCCAAGACCATGAGTTGTTTGTTGTGTATTAAGCTCTATAGGGTTGTGGATACCTTTCTCTCCAGCACCATATCCTTTTCCATTATACCCAAATTGTTTCATGAAGTCATACCATTTTCCATAAAGTTGTTTTAGTGCTTTGGAATCAAGTGGTTGTTCATTGTTGTGTTCGTTAAGGGTTGTTGTAGAGTTTGTGGCATTGTCTAAAGTGATTGAGGTGGATGCCTTTGAAAGGTTATCTGAATTTTGTGTTGACATGATGGTTGGTTGTTCTTGGTTCTCATCTTTCTTTTGTGTGAGTTTGTATTCTCTCATAAACGAGGGTATGAATTCTAAGGATCCCCAATTGTCACCAAATAATTTAGATGGAAATTCCCCATCATTATGTTTGATTTCAAGAGGATCTATGTTGGATGTTGGAATCAATTTTTTCAAAGGACTTGTAGCTCCTTTTTCAAGGTGCAAGCAACTTTCAAGCTCAGGATCGGCTTCAACTTGATAAATGTTATTATTATAGACATATTTCATGATACAGTGAAGGGTGAAAGGCACTGCATTCATCTCATGAATCCATGGTTTTCCTAAAGGAAGATTGTACGAAAGATCATAAGGCATGACATGAATAGGAGTTTGTAAAGTAACCACCCCAACCGTAATAGGTAAAGTGATTACACCAAGCGGTTGCTTTGTTGTATTATCAAATCCTTAGATAGAGACAAAATCAGGGATTATTTGTGATCTATCAACATGTAATCGACCAAGGAGACTCACACCACACACATTAAGGGCAGAACCATTACCTATGAGAGTCTGTTTGATACCTATGTGATGGAATTGAGAAATTATCATAAAGGCATCATGTTGTTTTCGCAACTCCAAAGGAGGGAGCTTATATTGATGAAAAGTAATATAAAGATTTTTTTTTGGATGAGAGTTGTCACATCATTTAGAGTTGTACCATGAGAAGGTGCAATTTTTTTTAAGGTTGTTTGAACAATATTGTTGTAATTTGGTGAGGTATGAAGTAAATCCCAAAGGGAAATTTTTGCAGGAGTATTCTTTAATTGTTTAATAATATCGCACTCCTTAATGAGGAGCGCTAGGCAGATTCGGTAAAGGTAAAGAGGGTGGGGTTGGTTGTGGTAGTTGTGGATTATTTTGAGTGTTATATGTATGAGAAACAATATCATTACTAGGTTGATGTGATACATTTGTATTAGGGGGATAGAGGGTGTGTCAGGGTCAATTAGAGGGATGAAGGGGATGTGAAGGCGGGTAAAGAATAATTTGAGGTTTATTTGGAGTTTTTTGTTTATGTGAAGGTGGGTAAAGGGTATGGTGATGTTTATTGGAAGGATAAAGTCGATGCGAAGGTGGGTAGAGGGTATGGTGATGTTTATTGGAAGGATAAAGTGGATGCGAAGGTGGGTAAAGGGTATGGTGAGGTTAAATATTGTTAACATCCCTTAACAAGTGAGATTCTTCATTATCTTTGAAGGGGATATTATCTTTGTCTTGGATCATAATATCCTCCCTAGAAGGAGAGTTCCTAGGAGAACAACAAACCACATGTTCATGAAAATTAAGGTTTGGTTTATCCAAAACAACTTCATCGCCGCTAAGGGAGGTATTAATGGGTGAACGTGTTTGATTATTGATAATGGGGAGATTAGAGGAAGATTGTATTTGATTGTTGGTTGTTTCTAAGGTCACATTCTCTCATTCGATAGTGTCTACCATACTAGGAGAGCTTGTAATATGTTCATCTAAGGGTGAATTTTGAAAAGTAGCTTCATCATAAGTATGAGGAGGATCAATGGTTGAATTGGTTTTCTCAATAAAGTTTTCCATAGGTGAAAGGGGACAACTAAGATTCTCATGATTCTCATTGGTTATGTTTTCTAACAAAGTATCTTCAGTGCTTTGTTCCCTAATATCTTCCAAAATAGGAGAGGTAAGGGAAGGATAATAAAGAGGATTGTCATAGGTCTTAAAGATTTGATCATTTAATGTCAACATATGCTCCTCACAACTAATGTGATTTCCATGATTGCTCACAAAAATAGTCTCACAAATAGGGGAGGTTTGGGGAGAGGAATGGAGACTAGGTAAAATTGTGACAATGCATTCATCGTGTGTTGTTATTCTATCTTCCCAAGGGGAATGAGGAGAAGGACAAACAAGACCATCATGATGCTCAATGAGTGTACCTTCTTTTGTCAAGATACCTTCATCATGAAAAGGAGAGATATCAAGGGAAGGATAATTATGAGCATCATTGTTATCTATGTTTGTATTCCTTTATAACACATCATCCTCACAAATAGGAGAGATAGGATAGGGTGTAAGTTCAAGACTAGTGTTAATATGTTCCTTGTTTTGTGCTAAGAGACTATCATAACTAGAGAATGCATTGAAAGAATGATTAACATGCCTATGAACTAACTTTTTCTTTGCAAATTTGGAGAAGATTGAAACTAACATTGTGAAAGAACAATCTATGCCAACTCAAAATTCAATGCCAAAGTTTGAAATGAAATGAAATTTTCAAATGATAAGTGATTGATTATGCTATGTAACAATATGCAAATGCAAACTTGGTATTGAAACTATGCATGAAATGAGCTAATTAAGGCTAGATTTTATGAAATGCATGCTACAGTAATGCAACTAACTTATATAGGTATGAAATGGAACCAAACAAAAGCCCAAAAACAATGTTCTAAATTCTGTAAATTTATGTTTTAGGGGTTAGAAGGGACTGATTTTCCTAGGGTGGCGAATGAGTCCCAGTATGGATTTTTTTCAGAATTTTCAGGAAGTTGTGACTGATTTTTATGTTTTTAGAATGCTATGATGTGGGTCTAAATGAAAAATGTAGAATTTTAAAACTTTGCAATGATTGAAGATGTAATAATGCAACCTATGATGCACTTTTACACATGAAAAAATGAAACCCTAGAACACAAGCTAACTAATGCACAATGCAATGTAAGCTAATCTAGGATGATCAATGGACTCCAAAATCAGAAAAGAAGGGATTCTAACAAGTTCACCAAAATGTAACAAAGATTTTGACAACCCAAGATCTCTAGCTCCTTCCTAGGGTTTTTCACCTAGAAGGAGAGGACAATGGGTCAAAATGACTTTGTTAACACTAGAAGAAATGGAACGAGGAATGTGGAATGTGTGTGAAGATGTGTCTAAATGCTGGAAAATTAATGGAAATGCAGACAAAAGAATGTAAACTAATCTAATGCAAGATGATGGAAAACACAATGTCGATTACAAATATGAACTAAAACCTTAGGAAAATGATAATGGAAATTGATGAGATTGAACAAAGAGCACCTGAGGTACATTGATGTCACTGGAAGGTTCTGGAATGTCTCAAAAACCTCTGTTAATGGCCACTAGGACTAATTTTCCATGCATGGCGAATTAGTCTTGGTTCTGATGAAAAGTTCTAGAAACTTGTTTCTGACTGTCAGGAGCTGAATTCTAACAAAACCAATTTTCAGGCCTACATATGGGACTCATTCACCATGGGTGGAAAATTAGTCCACCTATAGTAATCTACAAATCCAGGAGTTGATTTTTGTGGAGCTAGATCTATACTTCTACTTCATGCAAGTGTTCACTTCTGAAACTGTCAGATTTGGGTCTGAAAATGACTTGAATGATGAAGAGATGACTTGAATGACTTTGCAACTTGATCTCCAATTATTTCCAAGCTTCCAAGAGACCTCAATCTACAAAAATACAAGACAAGAGAGAGAAAATTTGAATGTTAGGGCATGGGGGTTTGCCTTGGTCAAACCCCTTTTAGGTAATTAAACCAAAATGATGAAAAGATGTAATGAAGCATGAAACAATGGACATGTTACATTTGCATGATGATTTGATCTTAAAATTATGCAACATAACATGAAGATTCAGCCCTTGAATGCTTTAGAAAGCTAACTTGATGACTTCTAATAAAGAAACCCTAGCTTGCTTGACATGGATGAAAAGATAGATGATAAATTAATGATGATAGATGTAAGAATCAATTGTTAGATGTAAAATGAGAATATAAACACTTATTTATAGATAATTGTGCCTTAGTATCCCGCTAATACCTCATCACAGGCTGACATGAAGCAAAATTAATTCAAATTTCACTTTATTTCCCGCTCAAAGGTCAAAATGGGGCCAGATGGGACTCATTCACCACACATGGCGAATGGGTCCCACCTGGATGGGACTGATTCACCATGCATGGAAAATGGGTCCCACTTGGATGGGATTGATTCGCTATGCATGGAGAATGAGTCCCATAGGGACCATTTCGACACCTAAGAAGCCAAGGAATTAGGAAATAAGCTCTAAAATGCCATCTTGTCGAGTATTTGATCAATTAAAGCCTCGGGATGCACAATATGGGTTAATTGAGACCTATTAGTGATGATGCAAATATTAAATAGGACTTGGGACACATAAATCAATGTGAAAGTGTGATTAAATACACTCTACAACACTAAAATTAGGTCCACATAGCCTAGGAATGCACAAGAACCAATGTGAATGTGCAAGACACATTACAACACTAGTTTATCATTAAGTTTACATTAAGAACCTTCTAGATTGATGTAATAATGCTATTAAACACATTTTATAATGTTGAATTATGGAGAAATAGGTTAATTAAGTCTAGAAAAGCGTGAAATTCCTTTACAAGACTTTACAACACCTTTACAAGATGTCAATAAACACATGTTATTTGATTTGCAGGGGTCCAATACCTAGTGTGGATGCATAAAATGCCTCACAACACCTGAATCAAGGCCTCATTAAGTCCATTTTATCATTAATTAATCCCATGCCAAGCAAAGGGTCCTTTTTTCTATGGCACACAATTATCTCTGGAGAGTCTTGCACAACAAGGGAAATTGTAGACAGATTTGATAGCAACAGCTTGCACTCAGCTTCAAAGTTATTTTTTGCAACTTTGACTATTGTTGTTTTAAGCCTTATTTCTAAATTATAGGTTTGAGTTTTAACAAGAATAGTGAAAACAAATATATGAATATTGTCTACATCTAATGCCATGTACACACATTTCTACATGTACTTTTTTAGTGTGTATATTTCCAAACAACAAATTCCTACATATGCATCCAATGCATGATGTTGGATTGTATTTGTTGGCATATTTTTTAAGTGTAAATTTTTAGTTATTATTTCTTTCAGCCTCAAAAAAGGATTTGTTGGAATGATAGGTTGTATATTAAGTGTGATATAAGAAAGATTTGTTTCACCATTAATCAAAGTGGTGGAAAATATATGTTCTTGCTTGGGGGTTTGGTGAGAAACCATGGGGCTCCATGACCCAATATGGTAAGGTGGAGAGCAGGCCTTGTTTTGTTGTGTTTCATTTCATTTTTGCTATTTGTTGTTTACCTACACTGTGGGTCTTTATGTTGGTATTTGTAAGCACTTTATTGTCTTCATCACAATATAAACATATGTATATGTATATGTATATGTATATGTATATGTATATGTATATATGCATGCGCAATCAAAAAAGTGGTTTTTTTAGATGGAGGCTGCAATGAAGGAAAGCATGATGCATAACCATAAGTAGCAGCAGTGTTACACTCTCCTTTAAAGAGTGCATCAAACCTTCCATTCCTTGCAGTCACCATTGAAAATGAAATGCATATGCATAGATACATTTACATATGCATATATGTATTCTTTGGTTATTCTCCATAAGGCACTGTTGAAAAAAGAATTGGTGTGTGTGCGGGTTTTTTTTGCACATGGTTTTATATTTCTAAGTAGCAAATCCCTACCATATGCATCCAATGCATGATACCAATTGTGACAGCTTGGCTATTATTTCTTTCAGCCTCAAAAAAGGATTTGTTAGAATGATAGGTTCCATATTGACTGTGATAAGCAACATTGGTTTCACCATTGATCATAGTGGTGGACAATGTGTGTTCTTGCTTGGGGGTTTGGTGAGATCCCATGGGGCTCCATGACCCAATATGGTAGGGTGGAGAGCATGCCTTGTTTTGTTTTGTTTCATTTTATATTTGCTATTTTTTGTTTAGATGCACTGTGAATCTTTAAGTTGGTGTTTGCAAGCACATTTTTTTCTTCATTGTAATATATGTATATGTATATATGCATGTGCAATCAAAAACATGATTTTTTTTAGATGGAGGCTAGAATGAAGGAAGACATGATACACAACCATAGGAAGCAACAACGTTACACTCTTCTTTAAAGAGTGCATTGTACCTTCCATTCATTACAATATCCATCGAAAATACATTACATATGCATAGATACATTTGCAAATACATTTGCATATATGTATGCTTTGGTTGTTGATAAGTCACTATTGGAAAAAGTATTTGTGTACGTGCAGGTTTTTAATTTTTAATTTTTTTTTTGGACCATGGTTTTATATTTCCAAGCAGCAAATCCCTACATATGCATCCAATGCATGATGTTGATTGTGACGTCTTGGCTATTATTCCTTCTAGGCTCAAAAAATAACTATTAAAATGAAAGGTTTTATATTGGGCATAATAAGAATCATTGGTTTCACCATTGATCATACTGGTGGACAATGTATGTTCTTGCTCGAGGGTTTGGTTTGAGCCCATGGGGTTTCATGACCCAATATGGTAGGGTGGAGAGTAGGTGTTCCCTTTTTTTGTTTCATTTTACATTACCTATTTGTTCATTGGTTGCATTGTTCCTCTTTAAGTTGGAGTTTGCAAGCACTTTTTTGTCTTCATTGTGATGTATGCATATGTATATGTATGTGTATGGCATATACAATGAAGTAAGTGAAGTTATTTTAGATGGAGGGTGCAAGGAAGGAAGGAACAATGCATAGGAATATGCAGCAGTTGTATTACATTCTCTTTCAAAAAATGCATCGTTCCTTCCCTTCCTTACACTCTCCATCGAAAATGAATTGCATATGGATAGATACATTTACATATACATATGCATATATGTATGCTTTAGTTGTTCTCCATAAGGCATTGTTGAAATAAAGAATTATTGCATGTGTGGGTTTTCTTTTTTCTGTGAATGGCTTTGTTACTATGGATTCTTTTATTTTGTGAGTTTTCCATCTAGGGCACTATTGAAACCAATATTATTTCATTTATGGCTTATGTTTTGTGTCAATGGTTGGAACATAGTAAAATAGTTAATGTTATATAGTTTATATTATTTTCCATATGGTATTGTTGAGTGTTGCTATCTACCTTTGGCTATTTTGTACAATATTCAATTAGCTTGACCTCTTTACTTATGCCATTTCCATTTAAGTTGGTGTCTACAATAATTTTATTATTTTCCTCATATTATGATTGTAGGGTCCCTAGCCTTGTTCAAGTTCCAACCCTGCATCAAGTGTGAACCGTAAAAAGGCAGCAAAACACCAAAGAAACCAATTTTATTATGTGTGCCATAGAGAATAGATTTGTGCAAGTCGTTGAGCCAAATACTTGTAGCAAAGAGGCACTGTATATTGACCTAACTTGGCCTCGCATGTCCAAACAGGTACACCGTAATTGCATCCAAGCTCACTGGTAGAACTTGCTGACTACTGTAGCCCTACACCCCCCATCCCTTGCCAACTTCTACAGTGAAGGAACCTCCACAATGGGTGGTTGTAGACCTCAAAAAACTCTTGTTGAGCATGGTTTACCATCCACATCATTAGCCACCCACCGCTCAAGGAGCATGTTTGGTGATTCTTTTCGCACTGCAATGCAGTCCTTTCATCAATGCATTGATGTTTTCTCTGATTTGAAAATTTGTAGTGCTTGCAAGGAAAGCTATGCTAGCATGAGAGTGCGAGCATCCAATGTAGGTGTCATGTGTTTGAGTTGTGCTTCTGAAAAGGGAATCCATAAATTTTGTTTAGTGAACAAGATGGATCTAGGCCCATAGCCTCTTGTCCTTGCAAAGCTTACTCAAGTTGAAGAAATGCTTATAGCTAGAGTTGCTCCAGTTTTGCAAGTGACCCATGCTAGAGGAGGCCAATACAAATATAGTGGCCATACTATAAGCTTCCCTTAAGACATCATGACCATTGCAACTTTGTTACTGCGTCATCTACATGATCTTAAAGTGGTGATTATGTGAAGAATTGGCATTCAGGGGATGAACTATGATTGCTATGTTGACAAAGATTATGTCATGGCTGCATTAATATACAAAATTGAGAATGACCCATAATATAGTGATGTTGCAATAGGTTGTGATTCTTTAAATTTGTTGTATGCTATAAGTACTGAAATCTCTGATCTTTTGGACACAATGAAAGAACCAACACATAACACAACTGAACTAATGGAAACTCCAAAAAGTGTTGTTGATGAGTAAATTGAGCTTGAGGACTTGACATTATTTATTCCATTGATGCCCAACCCTCCTCAGGAATTGCAGGCAATTAGAGATTCCTTGCAGATTAAAGACATTAGTCAAAATACTTTTCCTTGGCCTGAGATAAATTCTAGCCCTATCAATGAATATAATAAAAAAGGGTTATTAAGCATGGCTTTTCCAATCTTGTTCCCCACTGGCACAATAATTCCCCTACAATTGAGAAGCATACAGATTCACTTACATGAATATGCATTGTACTTGATGAGATACTATGATAATATATTTGGGAGGCATGTTAGATTTATATATTACTATTGATGCGGTGTTTTGCACACTTTCTCAACACAAGTAGTGCATAGGCACACTACCTCTCTTGAAAGGAAAACTCCAACAACAAGTTGTTGAAAATCACCCAAAGGTCTCTCGGGTGTCAGGTCATGACTTGCATGGAATTCCTCAGTTGATGTTTGATGTGATTTTTCTGGTAATCACAAGGCAGACTTACTAAATTGGATAGAACGAAGTGGACCTTAGGAATTGAAGTTCCTTGGGATGGAAGTTGATATGCACTTTGTTGTAGGTTCAAACACCAATATGGAACTCCAATGTTTTCCTTAAGTTTTGGCTTTACAATGTGCAATGAACCTTAGCATAGGTCATTTATTAAAAAAAATTAGAAAAGGCAGGGATGAGAAGAAGTTCTTGGATCTAAAACTATGAATGAACAGTGATCATGGAGGCTGCTATAATAGACAAACTCCCTAAACTAGGTTTTGCTTGGCCAAGAGGATCCTACGGTTACACAAAACTAGTGCAATCTTCTGAGGACTATAGATTTTCATATTACACACACACACATCATGCACATTCAATCAAAGGAAGTTGCAACAATAAAGGAAGGAAGCTCAGACTAGCTTTGCAAAGTGATTCATCATCAAAGAACCACAAAAAGCATGAGCTAGAAATTCATCAAATACTGAAACAACAATAACCATAACCACTTACATTCAAGAAACTAATAACTAAACTAAAAAGGGAAGTAGAACCATGCATGCAAGATGAGAAAAATCAAAGATAACATACATAAAATCATGCAATGTTGTCTTCTATTGCTGCAAATACTTTTTACACCAGCGCTCCAACCATTTACAAATGAGGGGAAAGCCCCTATTTATAGTTTTCCCAAGCCAAAATGAATGGCTCAGATTGAATTACATTGTGTGGTTCAGATTTGATTGCACTAGGGCTTCACCTACCCCACAATATTTAGAAATTTAAAATATATCTTTTGTCTTTTCCCTATTTTGTCTTGTAGTGGCCAGGCACTATAGAAATTTTGTCCTCTTGTTGATTTCCCTTTTCACTATAGCTGAAATTGCCTGAAAGTTGCCTTCTTCCTTGATGTGTTCACAACATCCTTCAATCAATCAAATACACCTTGTTTGTAGATTTGCGTCATTGTTAAATGGATCAGATGATCTGATGAGACAACTCCTGACATATTGTGATCGTTTTTTTGGAGGGAGGAAATAGCCACTCCCTCCCACCACTTTCAAGGCCACCCTTTGTGGTTTGTTACTGACTTCCTTGACATAGGCCTTCTTCTAATGCCAGCTCTGTTGATGGGTGCTATAAAGAAAGGTGGGCATAAAATGAATGGTGACAGGAGCTATGTGTTTTTCCCTATTTAGCTTTCTCAATGGGTCCCCGACAGACCCGCGATGGGTTTCTTGAATCCTGCATACGTGAAGTGTCGTAAGTGATTTCATATATAAATCAAGGAAAACATTAGTTAAATCCTAAAAAATCCTTGTTATATTCACCCATGCATCATTAAAAGATCATAATATTCATATTGTTCCAAGTTTGGAGCTCATTTGGACCATAAACATTAATGCATGCTCAAGGGTGTGGGTGCCACAGGGCGAAAGGACAATGAATGGCTGGCGATGAATGGAAAGTGGATGATGGATGAATGGCAAATGGCAGATGATGGGCAGATGGATGACAGCCCGGAAGGGAAGTTCCCAAAAGGCCATGGAGGGACAGCAGCCCAGAAACGACCATAGAGGGATGGAGTCCCGGAAACGGCCACAAAGGGATGGAGTCCCAAAAATGGCCATGGAGGGACGAAGTCCTAGAAAACAGCCATGGAGGAACGGAGTCTCAGAAGGGAAGTACCAAAACTTCACAAAACTTAGCAAATATGAGATTTTCCAATTTTAGCGCATGGGAAAAGGGGTAGAAAGAGTTCCAAGACATACTTCCTCAAGATTGGACTTCTTTTGAAAAATGTGGAAGTTTGGAAGGATGAATTCGGAGGTTCACCACCCTTTTCAAGTGGAAATGAGCACACAACGGTCAGGAAGGAAAGTTCCCGAACGACCACGGAGTGATGGCGGCCCAGAAGGGAAGTTCTCAGGTGGCCATGGAGGGATAGGAACCTAGAAGGAAATTTTTGCGATGTCTAAACACATAGAAAATTTGATCCAAACCCCTTTAGGCATGTGAAGTCCAAACTTGATCATCCCTAGATGATGAAACTTGAAGTTTGCACCCATTCCGGAAATGCAGAGATTTGGAAAGGGAAATCAGAGGGTTGTCGCCCTTTTGAAACAACAATGAGCACACGATGGCCTAGAAGGGAAGTTCCATACGGCCACAGAGGGATGGAGTCTTGAAAACGGCCACGGAGGGACGAAGTCTTGAAAAACGGCCACGAAGGGACGACGACCCAGAATGAAATTTCCGCAACTTCCCAAAACTTAACGAAACCTTGGTAGTTCATTTAGGCATCACAAAAACATCCCAAATCCATAGGAAACTTGTCCCATAAACATTAATGTGTGCTCAGGGGTACAGGCGCCATAGGGCAGAAGGATGACAAACGGCAGGCGACGAACAACGGGTGAATGGCAGATGGATGGCAGATGGCGGATGATAGCTGGAGGGACAACAGCCTGGAAGGGAAGTTCCCAAATGGCCATGGAGGGACGATGGCCCAAAAATGGCCACAGAGGGACGGAGTCCCGAAAAATGGCTACAAAGGGACAAAGTCTGGAAAAGGGCCACAGAGGGACGGAGTCTCAGAAACGGCCATGGAGGGATGGAGTCCTGGAAGGGAAGTTCTAAAACTTCACAAAACTTAGCAAATTTGAGATTTTTCAATTTTAGCACATGGGAAAAGGGGTAGAAAGACTACCAAAACATACTTCCTCAAGACTGGACTTATTTTGAAAAATGTGGAAGTTTGGAAGGGGGAAGCCAGGGGGTTGCTGCCCTTTTGAAATGAAAATGAGCACACAACAACCTGGAAGGAAAGTTCTCGGACGGCCACGGAGGGACGACGACTCAGAAGGGAAGTTCCCAGGCGGCCACGGAGGGATGGTGGCTCAGAACAGAATTTTTGTGATGTCTAAACACATAGAAAATTTGATCCAAACCCCTTTAGGCATGCAAAGTCACACACTTGATGGTCCCTAGATGATGCAACTTGAAGTTTGCACCCATTCCGGAAATGCAGAGATTTGTGGGGGGGAAGTCGGAGGGTCATCGCCCTTTTGAAATGGAAATGAGCACATGACGGCCTGGAAAGGAAGTTTTGGATGGCCAGGGAGGGACATCAACCCAGAAAATGGCCACGAAGGGACGGAGTCCCAGAAACGGCCACAGAGGGATGAAGTCCCAAAAAATAACCATGGAGGGACGACGACCCAAAATGAAATTTCTACAACTTCCCAAAACTTAATGAAACCTTGGTAGTTCACTTAGGCATCACAAAAACATCCCAAATCCATAGGCAACTTGTCCCTAAAGTTAAAAATGAAGGAAAAAGTGAATCAAGCAATCAGGGACCAAGTCAGCAGGAACAAGGCAAAGAGCGGAAAAAGGAAGGGGGGACTTTGTTTCTCCCTAGATTTGAATGTCCCAAGTAAAATGAAGGGTCGATAGCAACGTTTATAGGAAAATTTCCATTAATGGTATGCATTGGTTTCTTTGTATGGCAGACCCAGGTTAGGTGAGATGATTTGAAAATAGTCGTGGGATCGTCGAGGTCTAATAGTCGGGAAGATGTCAATGGATAACCGTTTCAAAAGTTCTAAGAGAAATCAACGACAAGAGAAGGTTTAGGACCCAACAAATGGAAGGCTGCCACTAAACGACTGTTAGAATTGTAAAATTAGCAACAGAAACCCAAAAGGGGAGATCCAGTGAGTCGGGCCCAACGGGCCTCACAGACAATAGTTTTGAGACATTAAGGCAAACAACAGCTAGAGACCCGCCAAGACTAAAGACCTTGGAATTTGAGGGGGAAAAGAACATGGAAAAGTTTTAGATGACTCTTTTGAGGTTTGTTGACCATTTTGAACACCAATATAGGGGCATGCAAAATGAGGCAAAGCCAAAAGTGACTTGGCAAGGAGAAGGAAAGAGAGGGTCCCCATTCCGAATGAGGCATGTGTGCAAAACATGCACAAAAAATGGCAACTCACTGGGGAAATGTTCTAGAGCATTTCCATGAAAAATTGGAATAAAGAACCCAAAATCTCTGGTTCTGATCTTCACGCTAGGGAAAACAAACTAGATGCCCAACCAAAATATTAAAACCACTAGCAAACCCATCCTTCAATATGCTAAAAATCCAAGTGTGTGCAATTGCATTAATTCTTATCCTTCAGTTGCTATAGGAACCCAAGCTCCGTCAAGTTAAGCTACATAGTTTATTCTAACTCTAAAAGCATTTGGGACATTGCCTCACTGCTAATCAGGCGTCCATAGCCCCGACGAGGTTGTCACTGCGATTCTCTCGAACATTGCTCTACTATCGGCCAGGCATCCATAGCCACGATAGAGTTGCTCGGATCTTCCTAAAAGGTTATTTTTTTTTTTTAAATTTCTTTTCTTTTCTTTTCTTTTCTTTTCTTTTGATTTTCTCTTTTCAATTCCTTTCATTTCAACCCACAAGCAATGAAGCTCGCATTCAAGGCTGAGAATCACAGTGGCGCTGAAGCAGAATTTTATATTTTTCACATAACTAGACTTCACAAAGGACCTACAGTGACCTCCATATTCTTAAAGTGTGTAAAATATATAAGATTTCATAATACATCAGAGTCGAACTAAACCAATGACTTATCCTCTTTGAATCAAACACCCAGATCACTTGACACTAACAGAAGACCTTCACCATCCACTCAGAAAACTTGATTAGAGTTTAACAAAGAAATATGTATCTAACAACCCCAAGCAATAAGTATGGTTTTTATGCGCACAAATGTGCCCAGCTGAAGGCAGAGGGACCCCGGGAAAAGTAGCCACAAATCAGCAACAAACAAAAAGAAAACGGAAGCAAACGAAAAGAAAACACCTAAACTAACCAAAGCGGGAAAGTGAAAGCAAACAACAAAGAAACTACCCTAAAGCAAACAATCTACAACAAACCAACTAACCTAAGGAAAGCAGGAAAGCAGAGACTATATACACAAACCCGAGGTATGTACATGAAACCTACATTACCCAAAATGAGCTATGTACAAAGAAATTTACAAAGAACTATGCTCAGGCAAGGCAACCTGACACTCACGCCCATTGGATTTCGTAATGCATGCACAAGCAAACAAGCGATCGTTATAGTTCTAAGCCACACAAAATTAATCTTTATATTCCAAAAAAAGAAATTCAACATTGCAACACTCAAGTTCAATCACACGGTCAGGGAAAATCAGCAATTGAGGAGGCTCGCTAAACCCATGGTTAATCCATAAACATGTTTGTCTCCCCTAATTCCCATAATCAAAATGATAAATGCAGCTATGAAAATCAACAGGAGCAAGGAAGGATAGAACCTGGATGTTGTCACATGGAGGTGGCAGCATTTGACAATCAAGAGAGAGCATTGCATCATCAATTGTTGCATCAATAGTCTCAGAGGATGGCACGGGATCATACAAAATTTTAGGCATCAAGCCCGCATAAGGAAGGGAGAACAGGGTAGCAAACACTTCTTCCATGTCTTGTGCGGGATCGACAATGCCTATCAGTTGTTCTTCGAGAAGATAAAATTCATCTTGTTGATCTTCTACAAACCTGGTGTCCACTTGATTGATGTCCTTAAAAGGAAACAAGTTGTCCCACTTCCTTTCCCACGTGTTGTCCTTATTTATGTGGTGTTCAATGTCATGGTACAATGACATGGAAAAATCTATCCTATTGCAGCTCCCTGAATGTGAAGGGGAAACAACAATGATCACAACATAAGGACTCTGAGTTGCATCTTGTAGTTGGCTGGGTGCATAATACTTGCAGGAAGTCGTTGGAACACCCCTGCCTTTATCTTCTTCCTTTTGGATTGCATGTGTCTCATCAGGATGTTCAATCACTTCACCTTGGTCATTGTCACTTTAAATGGAGAAGGAACCCCTCTCCCACTCTGGGGACTCCAAATTTTCATCAACGGGAGGTTCAGGTGGTATGTTTTCATCATTGCTAACATCTAGGATGCACTCCTCTATTGCGCTGATATACCCTTGTGGCATGGTTCCAAGTGAGAGGAAAATAGGAAGAGACACTAGTCCGTCAAGGGGATCAATATACAATGAATGATCCACCCATGAAATTCTTCTACAAATAGTATCATCCATCATGTACAAGTGTTCTACAGGGGGGAAGGACCTTGGATGATTGTTGGACAACATTCCCATCTGCTCCACTCCATCATTTCGAAGCTCAAAACTGCTTTGTTGTCCTTCTTCCTTTGTTGTCCCAACGCCTTGTTGAGGACTTCTTTCAACTAAGTTGTCATTCAGTTCCAGCTCTTGGTCTTCTACTTCGATCCGGGCAACAAGTAGAGGATGTTGGGCACTTGGCTGCTCCACTTGTCCTCTAACTTGTTGGACAACTTCTTGGCATAGCTCGTATGCAAACTCATAGTGTGATGAATCATGGAGTTTGCACCAATTTGGTAGCAACAACACCTCCAAATCCACTTGACATTTTAGCTCAGACCAATCCCTTGCTAGTCTTGGCACTAGCTCGTTATATCTTTCCGCTATCGGGTCCTCATCATCATTTGGGAAGGAAGGTGGATAGTAGATAGCTGCAGCGAGTGGTTGTTCCCACTCCTCCAAATCTTCATTTTCAGATTCTCGATCATTGTTGTTTATGAAGGAGAGGTCTTCCAGTCTCATTTCACTTATGCCTTCGTCATCATTTTTTGTTTTTGCAAGGTTGTCATCCCTTTCCTCTTGTTGTTTTTCCTCTTTCTAATTTTTAGCATCCTCATGAGCTGCTGCAAACGTTGTTGAACCATCCTCAATTGCCAATGGTTCCTCTTCTATATTGGAGGACTCCTCTTTGCTGATAGAGGAAAGGCCTTCCAACTCCCTTCTGACTGAATTTTCATTGCAACTTTCTGATGTCCTACTAAAATAAGCTTCTTCCTCTTGGAATTCAACTTTAGTGTTTGTTTTCCCAACATCTATTCCTGTGAAGCTTTTTAGTCTGACTTGAAGGTACTATCCTCCAAATGTTGACAAATTTTCTACCTCATGGGATGACTCATCCTCCTTGATAGTTGGCTGCTCCAATTTTTCTAAACAACCCTCGACTTGGGTGATGATGTTTGCACATGATGAACAAGTAAATTTTGAATGTGGTGTATTGTGAAATCTGCACCAGCTTGACATTAGTACTTCCTCCAATCTTGGTCCATCTTCGCTACCCAGACATTCTTGGATCAGCCCCTTGAATGCCTTAGCCACCATAGTTTGCAATTCTTCCTCTGGGTCTGCAAGGACTAAAGGTTGATAGATTTCCCAAAAGGGAATTTCTCCCTACAAGACTCTCTCAATCTTGCTCAAGAAAGTTAGACACCCCAATTCATTGTGTCTGCATGTGCCATGGATTCGACATATATCAGCTAATGCAAATTACTACAATGGTTTCCTCAATCTCTTGTTTAAATCTGCATGTAGCTGGGTGATGTTGATCTGTATATGCTACTCCATCCCAGCTCAATTTGTTTTTCCTTCATAATTTTTTGATTTTATGTTTCAACATTAAAAGAGATCTCTCTATCTCATATTTTTTCTTTGAAAGTGCTCTTTTTCGATTTCCAACTTTTAGCTTTGTAGCCTTAATATTCCAACTCTCCTTCTAGCGCTAGTTCTATTGATGTGATGTTTTGCACACTTTCTTAACACAAGTAGTGCATAGCGCACTACCTCTCTTGAAAGGAAATCTCCAACAACAATTTGCTGAAAATCACCCCAAGGTCTCTCGGGTGCTAGGTCATGACTTGCATGGAATTCCTTAGTTGATGTTTGATGTGATTTTGCTGGTAATCATAGAGAATACTTACGAAACTAGATAGAATGAAGTGGACCTTAGGAATTGAAGTTCCTTGGGATGGAAGTTGATATGCACTTTGCTGCAGGTTCAAATAGTAATCTGGAACTCCAATGTTTTTCTTAAGTTTTGGATTTATAATGTGCAGTGAACCTTAGCATAGGTTATTTATTAAAAAAAAGGAAAAAGGGCAGGGAAGAGAAGAAGTTCTTGGATCTGAAACTACTAATGAACAGTGATCATGGAGGATGCTATAGTAGACGAACTCCCTAAACTAGGTTTTGTGTGGCCAAGAGGATCCTACAGTTACACAAAACCAGTTCTATCTTTTGAGGACTATAGATTTTCATATTATACACACACATCATGCACATGCAATCAAACTAAGTTGTAACAATAAAGGAAAGAAGCTCAAACTAGCTTTGCAAAGTGATTCATCATCAATGAACCACAAAAAGTGTGAGCTAGAAATTCATCAAACACTGAAACAACAATTACCATAACCACTTCCATTCGAGAAACTAATAACTAAACTAAAAGGGAAGTAGAAACATGCATGCAAGATGAGCAAAATCAAAGAGAACATCCATAAAATCATGCAATGTTGTCTTCTATTGCTGCAAATGCTTTTTACACCAACTTTCCAACAATTTATAAATGAGGTGCAAGCCCCTATTTATAGTTTTCCAAAGCCCAAATGAATGGCTAGGATTGAATTACATTGTGTGCATTAGATTTAATTGCACTAGGGCTTCACCTACCCCACAATATTCAGCAATTTAAAATACATATTTTGTCTTTTCCCTATTTTTTCTTGTAGTGGCCAGGCACTGTAGCAATTTTGTCCTCTTGCTAATTTCCCTTTTCACTATAGCTGAAATTGCCTTACAACTACCTTCTTCCTTGATGTGTTCGCAACATCCCTCAATCAATCAAATACACCTTGTTTGTAGTTTTTTTTGTTGTTAAATGGATTAGATGATTCGATGAGACAGCTCCTAACAGATCGTGATCATTTTTTTGGAGGGAGGAAACAACTGCTCCCTCCCACCACCTTCAAGGCCACCCTTTGTGGTTTGTTACTGACTTCCTTGAAATAGGCCTTCTTCTAATGCTAGCTTTGTTGATGGGTGCTATGAAGAAATGTGGGCATAAAATGAATGGTGACATGAGCTATGTGTTTTTCCTTGTTCATTTTTTCAATGGGTCCCCGACGGACCCGCGGTGGGTTTCTTGAATCCTGCATACATGAAGTGTCGTAAGTGCTTTCATACACAAATCAAGGAAAACATTAGTTAAATCCTACAAACTCCTTGTTAGATTCACCCATCCATCATTAAAAGATCATAATATTCATATTGTTCCACATTTGGAGCTCATTTGGACCATAAACATTAATGTGTGCTCAAGGGTGCGGGCGCCACATGGTAGAAGGATGATTAACGATAGGCGACAGACGACAGACCATGGATGAATGGCGGACGGCGGATGACGAATGCACGACGAAAAACGGGCAGAGGGATGGCAACCCGAAAGGGAAGTTCCCAAATGGCCACAAAGGGATGGAGTCTCGGAAACAACCACAGAGGGACAGAGTCCCAAAAAATGGCCATGGAGGGACAGAGTCCCGGAAAACGGCCACAGAGGGATGGAGTCCAGAAAACGGCCACAGAGGGACAAAGTCCTGAAAGGGAAGTTCTGAAACTTCACAAAACTTAGTAAATATGAGATTTTTCAATTTTAGCACATGGGAAAAGGGGTAGAAAGAGTACCAAGACATACTTCCTCAAGATTGGACTTATTTTGAAAAATGCAAAATTTTGGAAGGGGGAAGCTAGGGGGTCGCCACCTTTTTGAAATGGTAATGAGCACATGGCAGCCCAGAAGGAAAGTTCCCGGATGACCACAGAGGGATGACGGCCTGGAAGGGAAGTTCCTGGGCGGCCATGGAGGGATAGTGGCCCAGAAGAAAATTTCTATGATGTCTAAACACATGGAAATTTTGATCCAAATCCCTTTAGGCATGTGAGGTCACACACTTGATGGTCCCTAAATGATGAAACTTGAAGTTTGCACCCATTCCGTAAATGTGGATATTTGTAAAGGGGAAGTCAGAGGGTCGCCACCATTTTGAAATGACAATGAGCACACAACAACCTGGAAGGGAAGTTCTAGACGACCACGGAGGGACGACGGCCCGAAAAACGACCACGAAGGGACAGAGTCCCAGAAAACGGCCACAGAGGGACGACAGCCCGAAATGAAATTTTTGCAACTTCCCAAAACTTAATGAAACCTTGGTAGTTCACTTAGGAATCACAAAAACATTCCAAATCCATAGGAAACTTGTCCCCAAAGTCAAAAATGAAGGAAAAAGTGAATCAAGCGATCAGGGACCAAGTCAGCAAGAACAAGGCAAAGAGCGGAAAAAGGAAGGGGGGACTTTGTTTCTCCCCAAATTTGAATTCCCCATGTAAAATGAAGGGTCGAGAGCAACGTTTATAGGCCAATTTTGATTAATGGTATGCATTGATTTCTTTGTATGGCAAACCCAGGTTAGGTGAGATGATTTGAAAACAACCATGGAATTGTTGAGGTCCGATAGCCGGGAAGACGTCGACGAATAGCCATTTTGAAAGTTTTGATAGAAATTGATGGCAAGAGAAGCTTCGAGACCCGATAGATGGAAAGCTGCCACTAAAGGGCCATTAGAATCGACAAGGGTGATCCCACAATAGTGGTTTACAATTTTTGGCCAAACTGGACACTCAAATTATTATTTTTAACTAAATCTTCACATGCACCTATAGCGGCTAAACCGTGAGGAATTTGAAGATGATGAAAACTAGAGTCTCATCACATTTTGTCTGTAGATTCTAAAAATATTTTTTTCAAAATTTTTGGAATCAGATTGCACTTCTTTTTCCATATCCCACGAAAACTAGTTTTTTTCAAAAAACAACATTTTTAAAAAGTGACACCGTATAATGGATAACTTTTTTTCCATGAAGGATAAAATTCTAATTCTTTCGAATTTAGATTTGTAACTTCGATATCTAGTGCTTCCACTTGGTTAGATAGTTTTTTATTGAATATTTTTTCTTTAATCAAGTTTCAAAGTCAAACCAATTACAATTCAAACATAGCCGACCGATAATGCATAACTTTTTTTGTATATATCAAAATTTTTTTTTTTGGTTGGATCAAGGACTTCAATATTTGCACTCATATTTTTTCAAGATAATCTACTATTTTCCACATGTGCAAAAAAGACCTTCATTTTCGGTGAAGAACCTATGTTTAATAAAACTAAAAACAAATACATATATAAAATCAAAACATATTAAAATTATATTCATTGGATAGCTTGTTCCAAGGACTATCTGATTCCAGAAGGGTTTCTAAAGACTTCTCCATTTTCATCCTCAACCCGAGCTCAAAGCGTAAAAAAATAGACTTTTTTTGTGTCTCAGGAGGGGGATGAGGGGCAAGGGGGGTTCGAGCGAACCCCTAGAGGTTCGTTCGAACCAAAGTTCACCAAACCCTGGTTCAAGCGAACCTCTTCAAGGGGGTTCACTCGAACCCCCTTTGCTATGCATTTTTTTGTTTTTTGGTGGCCAAAATTTAAAGTGGTTCGCTCTAACACTAGTTTGAGTGAACCCCTAATGGGTTCGGTTGAACCAGTAGGTTCGTATGAACCCCCAAAATCACTTTTTTTGCTTTGGGGTAATATTTTTTGAGTTTTCCTTCCTCAATTGAATTGTAAACCACTATTGTGGCTTCACCCACAAATGAGCAACAAAAACCCAGAAGGGGAGATCTAGTGAGCCAGGCTTGGTGGGCCCCACGGATAGCAATTTTGAGACATTAAGGCAAACAATAGCTAGAGACCCACCAAGACTAAAGACCTTGGAATTTGAGGGGGAAAAGAACATGGCCAATTTTTAGATGAATCTTTTGAAGTTCGTTGACCATTTTGAACACCAACATGGGGGCACGCAAAATGAGGCAAAGCCAAAAGTGACCCGACAAGGAGAAGGAAAGAGAGGGTCCCCATTCTGAATGGGGCATGTGTGCAAAACATGCACAACAATTACCTTTATAATTTGATAATGAGACATCGAAGCCAATAATCGGCTTTAGTTTTTATGAAAACAAAATTGGAGGAAAGGATCCCAAAGTCTGTTGTTGCTTTGTGACAATTGCTTCGAGATGCACCAGACACCCAGATAGCAAACCAATTTGTTCATTTTGGTGCATATTTGTGAGGAACACATTCATATTAGGGAAAGTGCTATCAAGAGCTTGCGACAATGATCCACCAACTTGGCATACCAACTCTCTTCACTTTGAGCTCTATAGACACAAAATGGTCTGATTTGCATAGTGTAATTGATCCTCATTCCCAACCGCATATGCCATACTCCTGAAGACACTTCACAGACAATGTTGTACAAAACCCGCACATAATAGCCTTGTACATGCACTTGTAGTTCACCATTTTCCGTGAAGAGGTTATTGAGAGGCTTTTCCACAAAAGGGACTACTAGTATAAGTATGAGTGGCAACACCGTGGATCAACACATGTCCATGGTTTCGTGTGGCTTCCAGGTGCCCCGAATATGGACATGCTTGATTGGTCCAACCCACATGAGCTTCAATAGGAAAAAAACCTTCTTTGATCGCTATGTTTCAACATGGAACCCTCGTTCCCCAGATTAGCTAATATCAAGGGTCCACCACTCATCTTTGGAGGACCCATGCTTGCTTAATAGTACACAAATCTCTTGCATGGATCCAATGGTGGATTATGAACAACTATTGAACACATTGCTAAGGCATACCAAGTGTACTCAATACACTTGCCTTAGGAAAAAAGGCCACCAATTACAATGTCTTTACAAAGCTCTGTGGAATCCACAACCATCATTGACATTGGTGATTGATAGTGAATTGAACAAATCCTGTAAGCCAGCAAGAAATGATGAATGTGTTAATATCCAAAACCCTGAGATGCTTACAATTTGGTGAGCAAATGTTGATTGCCAACTAGTCTTGTCTAGACAAATTGTGTTGAACTACATTTCCAAATATGCATCAAAGTCTAAAAAAAAATCTGAAAGCTATATTGATATCTTGTAGAGGCTTGCAAACACAAATTTATTTGGGGATAAAGTGTTGCTTTGGACTATAAAAAATTCATGATGAACTTGGTTGCATATCGTGACATTGGTGCACAAGAAACATGCCATATGTTGCAAAAGTTTCCCCTTGTCATCTCAAGCTGACATTTCCTATCTTTGAACATCAACAAGCATACATTCCACCATTTGAAAATAATTGATAGTGGCAAAGAGCTTGCAAGCGGTTATATTCATTGTTACATGCAAAAACCAGTTGAAATGGAGACAATATCCCTTATTCAATCTACACAATTATATACATATCGAAAAAACTGCAAAGGCACAGGTTGGCATCCCCGACAACAACCTGCTATCATCATTATTTACCCGCTATTCAAGACCACCCCCCCAAAGCAAAGTGATACCTTTGAAACATTTTGTTGGCTGAAATTGCTACTATACAAGCCTTTCTGAAATGTCGAGGCATGCATAGGCCTCACGAGAGAAAGCATAACACAAAACTAGAGGCTATTTTATGTTGTTGGCTATGATCTTTGGCATGTCACTAGATTTATTGCTCCCCCTGTCGATGAAGAGGAAGGTGATAGTGATACTGATAGTGCACAGTCTCTACGTCCCACAGATGAATATGAATGGGAGTTTCTTTCTTGGCTTGGTGCTACAAACAATGTTTTCTTTGACCAACTACAACTATTGGGTAGACGGGACTTTAATCTATATCACAAGTGGGATGCACACCATATTCTAGATAATCTGCATAGCATTGCTAAACAGTTCATTTCAACGAGTAAATTGCATATAGCTGAAGACACTCTTTGCTCGTTGGTAGCACCTACACTTTTTCATTAGTTATCTCCTAAGCAAAAGCTTGCTCTGAATATCATTGAACAACACCATCTTGGCCCATCTTCATAATCACCATTGCATATGATCATTCAAGGAAATACTAGCATAGGTAAATCGTTCCTTATAGAAAACATTTGAAGAGCACCGAATACACTGTTGAATCAAAGAATGAATCCTTTACTTCTTTGGCACCAACAAGGGTGGCTACTTACAATATTTGTGATGAGCCCAACTGGCTCCTCTTCTATTATCTTTTTGTGTTCTTTTGAGTTTTTTAAGAAAGTTTCTAGAGAGAAGTAGAAGTGGTACAACATATAAAAGCTCATAAAACTTGAAACTAAGCTTAAATTTACCAAATGGAAGTGCAGAAGGTATTAAATAACTGAAACAAAGAGATTACAAATTTCAGACATACCCGAAATGCTCCAGATTATTTAATTAAGAAAATAGTCCAGTTTGCCAGCCAAGAATGATGAAAACTGACAATTTCAAGCGTAGAATCCAACTAAATGCATTCTCCATCCTAAAAACTGAAGCAAATGAAAGGTACAAGCTAGACGCCAATGAAGGAGATGAGAAACCCTCAATAAAGAAGGTGTTTCTCCCAGAAAACTCCAAATGCCCTTTATCTAAGAGTCACGCCCTTCAAGAAGAAACCACACCATCTGTAAGGAAAGAACAACCATAACAGGAATGATCACCAGATGAAGATAGGTGCCTGTCTCACAAACCCTTATGTATTTTTATTGAAGAACTCTACTGAATATGCACAAAAAATTCCTGATTAAGCACTGTAGAAACTTCTGAATTGAAGCCCCTGCTGTTGCAATCATTCAACTGATCTTTCACAGTCTCACAATCACAGATCTGTGAAGATTTTTCATTCTCCAGAGATAAACTATCCTGAAACCCTTGTCTCAGAGAAAACCAAGCTCAAGCCAAGCCAAGAAGAAATGTCAAATAATCAATAATAGAGTTTGTAATTTCCCTTTGGCTGCCTTATATGCATAAAAAGCTACGCATTCCTAAAAGTGGCGTCAATTTCACTTTAAAATACATTTAAAATGTATTTTAAACATTTCAATAGTCAATGAATAAATAAATGGGTGCCCCTTTTGATAAAGTGTTTAATTTTCACTTAAATGAATTTAAGTGAATTCTTTATTATAAAGTCAAACCAACTTTATAATATTCCATTAAATAAAGTTAAAACACTTCAATTTCATGAGAATATTAATATCTCGCTCATAACCTGTCGTATTGACATGTCATCAGACGCTGTCAATCACTGAATTGCCAAGGCCCAGGCTGTGAGCTAATCACTAAAGTCAAAAGATGAGAATGACAAAACCCATCAAATAATTCCATTGACCCTCTAACCCAACCTATTAGCCTATGAGAGTCTGAGTAATAGGCTAACCACCATCAAACACGATCATGCCGAAAAAGGGGACATTAAAAAATTTGTGCCTTCACAGTGCATACAACTCTCCAAATACCAATTAGAGATATGAATCCATTAAAAGGATAGCCATTGACCATATTTCAAGAGGACTTCAAACATATTAAGTACATCTTAATTGATGAAATGAGCTTCCTGGGGCCCAAGTTGTTGCTTAAAATAGATAGTCGATTGCGGCAAGCATTCCCTACTAGACATATGCAGCCATTTGGTGGTGTCTCTGTTATACTCATGGGTGACTTGGCACAACTGCCTCCTATTTTGGACATGCCTATCTATGCTTCTCACTCCACAACATTAGCTCTTTGGCACACTTTTAATATTGTTGTCACATTTGACACTATCTTCCACCAGCATGGACAATCTGATACACAACAACAATTTTGTACACTTCTTTTGAATACTAGAAATTGTCAAGCATCCCAGTCTAACTAGAAAACTCTTATGAATCGAACAAATTTCATGCTTTCAGCTAAGCAAAACCAAGAGTTTGATGAAGCTATTCACTTATTCCCAACAAATAGGTTGGTTGCCTTGCACAATAGAAAAATTCTTTAGCAATTAAATGTTCCCATTGCAATTAGTGTTGTTGAAAGTTCTCAGCAAAACACACTTGATTATGGCGATGATGAACAACTTCAAGTAGAGCTCTTACTTGCAATTGGCCAGCAAGTAATGTTGACAATAAATCTTTGGGTGACAGCTAGCTTGGTTAATGGATCATTGGGTTTAGTGAAGGCTATCGTATATGCTAGGGGTGCTAAACCACCTCAACTGTCTGAATATGTTGTCCACTTCCTAAACTACATTGGCCCAACATGGGATTAGGACAATCCAAGAGCCATCCCCACTCCCCCAATCACATAGGGTAGTCAAAGGCAGCTCCCCTTGACAATGGCTTGGGCGATAACAATACATAAATCTCAAGGTTTGACACTAGAGAGAGCTACAATAGATATTGGAACTAAAGAAAGGCAAGGAATAACATTCACAACTCTCTCTCATGTTAAATCAATAACAGGAATACGCATAGATCCACCTTTGTCTTTTGATAGATACTCTAGGCTGCATTCCAACAAATACAATGCACTTCGAATCAAAGAAGAGGATTGCCTCCAACAATTTTCTGCATTCCCATCATGATGAAATGTTTCTGTTCTTGATGGTAACAATACATCTTCTCCTTTTCATTTTCATTTCAATGCATTTAGAATTCCCACCATTCCTAATTTTCCTTCCTTCTCATTCCCTCCATAGTGTTGTTGCAATCACTTTTTCCAAGATAGCCAAGGTTTTACTTCTACATTGATTGCTAAGAAAAGTTGCTATTCAATTGTTTCCCTACGTTTCCCCTTGCCTCCAATGACAAACATGGATTGCTTTTTGTTCCAACTTGACCAAATATTATTTGTATTTAATTTTTATCTCAATACCTTCCTCTCTTTTGCTCAATGATGTCACTTCTAGATCTATCGCCTTTGAACCATTTGTGTCTAACTATATCAGATTCTAACAAATTTAGATTGCAAACATTTTCAGCTGTAACTACAGATCTTGACAATTCTTAATAGCTTCATGCTCACAAGTTTTCCATGGTGTATGAGTTGCAACTACATTCCATTTATATACAAGGTAAGGCTATATCTCCTTTATTCCATCTCTTCTTTCACAACTACATCTGAAATTCTTTGTCACAAATGCTACAATTGTATATATTTTTAAAAATGGATAACACTGATTTCAGCTGAAAAAAATTTCCAAGTGTCGGAAGAGAATTATATGGAAGTTATAATTGTACACATATTTTCTCCTGCTCTCTGTAGAAGGTATGCCTACATCTTTTTTATATGAACTCTTCTATTGCATATACATTAGATATTATTTGTTATAAACTATAAAGTTTTTTATATTTCCTAATTTAGATATTGTCTACCAATGACACATGTTCATTGCACTAAATTTCAAATTTTCCTTGTGTCTAACTATATTTGATTGAAACCATTTTAGATTGCAAACATTATGAACTATAGATACACATCTTCAGAATAATAAATAGCTTTGGAATCACATGTTTGGCATGGTGTACAAGCTACTACTACATTCTATTTAGATAGAAGGTAAGGCTATATGTCCTTTATTCCATCTTTTATTGAACAACTACATGTCAAATTGCTTGTCATAAACAATACAATTATATATATTTTTCAAAATGCAAAAGACTAATTGCAACTAAATAAAATTTCCAGGTTAATACTATGATATTTCCACAATCCATAATGCTTAAGATTTGTTGTTACTGGATATTTGATTATGTTTTTGTTTGTGGATGGACAAACTCACACACAATCAAATATCCAGAAACAACATATATTAAGCAAAAATACTCAAGTGTTGAAACATTGGTTTCACCATTGATCATAGTGGTGGGCAATGTATGTTCTTGCTCGGGGGTTTGGTGACAGCCCATGTAGCTATATGACCCAATATGGTAGGGTGGAGAACAAACCTTCTTTTCTTCTTTTCATGCTACATCCTGTTGCACCCACAAGGTATGCCTACATCTTGTTTATGTAATGCCTTTTATTGCACACACATTGCATATTATTTGTTATAAATTATAGAACTCTTTATTTTACCTACTTTACATATTGTTCATCAATGACATGTATTCATTGCACTAAACTTCACATTTCCTTTCATTTTTTGCAAACCATACGTGGAACAAACAAATTATGTTTCACATAAGATAGTAATGTCTTAGTGAATGATCTTTTATCTCAGCTTATATTCATCAGTATATGGATCTTTTCACAACATTAGATCTTCTATGAGGTCAGCCTCACCGCAGGTTCAGTTACTGCTATGACATATATCCAACTTTGTACATGCCTTTGTTAGTTACTGCTCCTAATGGTGACATTGATGTTCTATTCTTGATTCGTCCTTAGCGTGTACACGTCACTTCCATTTGGTGTTCCCCTCTACTTATTGGCTCATCATTGCATGTCACTACATTCAATTGCTAGTTTATTTTATATTGTTATAATAATAATCTACTCAAAATCAATTAGTCCCATAAGATAATCTATTGATCATCTGATCTGTCTGTAACCAACATATATTATTATTATTATTATGCTAGAGACGTCTACAGTGGCACCAAAAATATGTGTCAATAAAAACGATTGAGGTTGAAATTGACGTGTAGATGACGGTCAATAGAGTCTTTATTGCATGGTAGTGGAATGCATGGCATGTGAAACGGTTGAATAGTGGAGAGTGAAAGGTGTCACCTATCTCATTTTAGCTACGAATGAAGGACTATGATTGATATTTCCACAGAGCAAGCATTTCAGTTTCTGCAGTGGCGTTTCAAATTGGGTACCTTGCATTCTATGTCTACCATATTTTCTTTCTTTGCGCCTGCAAATTTTACATGCATGTCTACCATGGTGGTTGGTTTATCGTTGGTTCTACTGCTTAGGAGGCCGAGCCCTGGGAAATGGTTGTTGATGCCATTGGAGGGTTTGATTTAGCTCTATTTTTGTTTCATTTAAAGAATAGATTGTAGGGGCGACTGTGGGATGAAGTGGGGCAAGTTGACTAACTCAATCGTTTGTAGATCCCTCTGTGTGGAAATTTAATGTTCGTTTTCTTTTTCATTCCCAGAGGCACGACGACCTAGGGAATCACCTAGAAACCAATGGAATAATTTTCTTCTTATGTAGATTCCTATTTTATTTTGTATGTAACAACTTTCACAGTGGAGGGGTTTTGCGAGCCCCTGCTGGCCCTTCCTCATGGTGTGGTGGTTTGAGGAGAGGTCGAGCCCTCTACAAGGCCATCACCATGAGGCAGTCACGGCCTCCATAGGTCTATAAAGCCCTCAATAAATTAATGAGCACAACTTCGCATTATTTACTTATTGAATGTTTGCTTTAGTCTCCTTTATTTGTCTTGTGTGCTATGGTAATGTCTCATTTCCTCGTGATTTTTGTAGGGAATGGCTTTATTTTATCAGCGGGTTTGAATTGATTGAGTGCTTTAGAGATTTGGGTGATGTATTTTCCCATGACCCACATGTATGGACAATCTACAACCCAAAACTAGGTCCACCATGAAACCTCTCTGTGTACAAATGCATAGTGGATACAAGACTTGTTTATTATGCATAGTTATATAGGAGATATGATTTTAGGCTGCAATTATTTCATTTTATTTTCATCTGTGTGATAGGATCTTAAATGCAACCAAACGATATGCTTATTTCTTTACAAACATTGCTTCACAATACAACATGTTCTAGCTACATTACTACCTAAAATGTGCAGCAACAAAGATATTTTATTGCAATGTTATTATGAGTATCCTACAGATGGAAACCAATAATAAATCCCTTTTTGTTTTTTGGCAAGCTCCTTTCCTTGTATAGTTTTTAATTGGTTTAAACATTTAACTATTCCATTTTAAGGATAGTGTTTTGACAACAATTAACTGTATATTCTTCTTCTCTTTTTTTTTTTTAATCTTTGTTTAAATCAGACACATGCATATGTGAATAAACTTCTATTTGACAATTCCTAGAGAATAAGAGAGAACTTTCATATCAAAAATAGTATGAAACAACTGAAATCAATTATTACTAGCTACTCCATTTTTGTTACATACATTAGCAAAAGAATAAAGTAAAATCAATTTAACATGAACATATGTTACATGGAATGACTGAAAACTTTCTTTTGTAGTCATTCATCTATGGAGAATATCACATACGTTTTACAATAAAATATTGAGGCTCATAGTTACTACATTTATTTCTTTTTGCAAATTTATTTCTTTTTACATTTTTGTTTTGCAGACACAATTCTGACAAAAGATAACTCTCTACCTATTTCATATATATTAATATTTAATAAATATATACTAGTTACAATACTACAAAGATAAATACATGCTACATGACATTTGTTTAAAATATGTTGAAAATATACAGCCGACTGGAAAAATAATTTGCCATCAACGTACTAACAATGGACCAAACCCAAAATGGTGTAATTATTTTTAAACTCTTTTGTTTGACTTATGGTAGGTATATGTTGTCTTCGCAAAGGTAATTTGACGCACTACTTTAAAGGCTGTAGCTCGAATTTACGTCATTGAAGACTCTTAAGCGCCCCCGTGAAAACAAGGGGCTGGTTATAAAATTAGTTCCAACTGCATCTTCACCACCTACAAATGTGTCAGCGCTCAATTTGTTCTTCTCCACCGCCAACATATTTTCATAGCTATGATAATGCGACGCAGGAACGTCGTCTGATAAAAAATAGTTTTAGGTGTAAATGGATTGCCGACATGCACCGATATTCTCAGTTTTTAACTTTTTAAAGTAATGAGCTGCATATCGGCTATTCAATTGTATCTATATTGTTGTTTTTAGTAAGAGCTAAATTCAAGAGAGTAAAGATAAACCAAGGTTATAAGTTTAGTATGCTAATTCAGTAGAATTTGTTTAAGATTTAAGAAGAATTATATTTAAGCTAATAAAATTTTTTATGAGTATTATATATAAATATATATTTTGATAAACATATCATATTTAATTTTATTCAATAAAGAAGGATTGTATATTATTTTAAGAAAAGGAAAGTGGTAGAAGGTCACGTCTACAAAGTTTAGTGGCATCGAATCTATAATAAATATGAATGAACATAAACAAAGTCAAGTCTAACAAAGTCTAAGTAGCTAAGCAAAGACAGAAGGAGGAGAGTCCTTATCATTAAGATTGCCCCAAAAATCTTTACAAACAAAATCATCAATTGACTTCCAACTAGTGAGAACACCCTCTTCTTTAGGAGGGTTATTTGAGGGCTAGTCAGCATAGATTGGAGAAATGGCTAACTCTAGATAGAATAACTTGTCTAAGTTAGGCCAACTAGGAGCACCAACATGCTTGTGAGAGGATGCTAAAGGCAACCTAGAAGACTAAGACCAACCACCATGTGTAGCATTGTCTTTGGAAACTAGGGGCTAAGAGACATGGGGACTACATCAGTGGGATCCACTACCATGCCCAATAGGCTAGTTATGTCCATGTTGACACCCTCAAGGATGAGAGAAGAGATTCAAGTAAACTATAGCAATAGTGCAAGGGGCGTTTTCCCAATGGTCTAGTAGTTCCTAAAAACTAGCACTTGCACCAGAAGGGGTGCAAGGGTTACGCCGATAGAAAATATAAGAGCACCATGTTTCCCTCTTCTTAACAACTGCCATCTCAAATTTCGGTGATGAATCTTGACTTGTAGGAGAGAAGAACATAAGACATCTGAAATAATATTCATTTTTTTTCCTTTCTACTTGCAGGTAGAAGGACGCTTTGTTTTTAGTGCTCCTAATATACAATAGTTCCACTAAACTCTTTATATCAATTATAGACAGTAAGAAAGTCTCTCATCCTAAAATAAAATGGAGATGTAAAGAAGCAAACAAAGAAGATTGGATATAACTATGTCACTTACTATTCTCTTTTTCATAATAAATAAGCTTAATAAATAATAAACAAGCTTGATAGTTATGGGGACACATGTTGGTTGTGGGATTCATAATAAATAAGCTTAATAATAGATAATGATCACAGTGGGAAGACAATTGTCCAATTGAAGTGGAAATGAATAGGGAGCAAATACTGCAACAAAAATGATCAGGGGGCAAAGTACAATAACAGATTGCGTAAGAATAGGGCACAAAAAATGATGGAAACTTGTAAGATACTTTGTGTAGATAAAACATCAATAGATAAAACTGCATAATTAATGCCTTCATTTAATAGATAACAACACAATTATTAGAATCAAATAAAGCATTAAAAAAATGATTTGGCCCAAGGCAAGTGATGTACCTCAAGATTTTGCAAAATGTGTGTCTTTTTGTCAACGAAGCCCCGAGAAAGCAAGTGTTTTGTTAAAATAAGGCGAACCAAATTCAATCTGCCTACAGATGTGCTCCCATGGGGCAAAGCAATACTAGTATGTAGTTGTTGTTGGAGGGCCTTAGTGATGCAAAAATGGTATGTTCTAAGCTATTACAAGTAGATGTGCTTCAATGGTTGTCTATTCAGCTAATGATAGCTGAATGTGAAAAATGCCTCTACTCAAATGACATTCAAATTGCATATTAATAAGCAATATGATTAAAGAAATAACAATTTTCTACTCTACTTAAACATGGAAATTACTCAATTCTTTTAAACAATACATTTTTTTCTTAAATATACAACTTGTTAAGGTTCCTCTTTGGAAAACTTGGATTCCTAGCCAAACATTATTTCCAACACCATTGTGTATTCTATGTTTCAATATATGACTTGATCCTAGGATGGAACATGAAATTTACTACTTCAATCATATTAGACTAAGCCAATGAATTTTTTATTGAATACACATTTAGTTCATTAATATTACATGAATCAACCTTTAAATTCAAATAAAAGAACCATAGAAAAATAATGAATAGCCTTTTACAACAATATAGTTTTGAGAAGATGATAATAACTACATAGCTTACCAAATAATATCTCTCTAACCCCTTCTAAATATTCTATTGCATCTTATATTTATATATATATTGGTTCAGTGAATGGAATTCCTAAATAGAGTGCCATGCTAAATTTAATTGGTTGAACTTACTGTAAACAACTATCTGCCTCTAAAATAGCGTTGACTAGACAACTACTAACTGGCGACTATATCTGCCTCTAAAATAACGTTGACTAGACAACTACTAACTGGCGACTATATATATGTGCTTATATATTTCCTTAATAGCTTTTAAAATCTTCATGAGCCGCCACACTAGTTGTCCACAGCCTTGAAATAACGCTATCACCTACTGAGCTAAGCCACATGGCTAAGTGGCAAGCATCGAATTCAGTAATATTTGGGTCCTTTCAATTTTGTTAAGCCTTATGCCTTCAGCATCGAGACAAGTGTTGTGTACAGCTGCTACACGTGGAACCCCAATGGGCAATTTTCCTTTGGTAAATCAAGGTAACCCTAAACCTAACTCATCGTTGCTCTCAGGTAGCAAAGAAACCTAAAACTATCAACCCATTCTCTTTTGTGTAGGCAGATGATCCAGCAAGTCATGCATCCCAGTAAGGCCTGCGCATGGCATTTTCTTAATCTTTCTTGCCCCCAACTTGCTAAGTTCAACAACCATTTGATTTCCTATTATAACTTATTAGAATGGTTTTATTTACCTTAATTTTGTGTTCTATTTGTTTTTATTTTTCTGCCTCTCAATTCTCATTTCTGCAAATAGCATTGGAGCAGCACAATAGGGGGTACTGGAAAATTCATCCATACTATGGTGTCTCATTATTATTTCTTTTTATTTTTGTTTTGCTTTGTTGTTTCAGGAAATAGGCTGTAAGGAAAATGCTTGTGGATCTTGTAAGAGGACATGTCTTCATCATAGTGTGCTCTCAGGGGCAGCAACCGCTATGGGGCATAGATCACACAAAGACACTATGCTCAATGAAGCATGGGTGGGGGAAAGTCATGCCCTCTCCCATATAATAATTTAATTTACCCTCAATCATTATTTATATATATGTATATTGGTATAGCTATATTTTTATTTATTTATTTAGTATTTTATTTTTCTGGAATGGTCCATTAGAGGTAAGAGGGCCTTCAATGCAGCATTAATCTGGTATAGGGTGCGCAGAGAATAAAATTCTCTTATATTACTCTTGTTTACTCGGACCCAATGACTAAACATTCATTCCATTTTACTTGATGACCTCTAGGTAGGAAATACAACCATTTTAGTGGCAAGTAAGAGTATTATTCAATGAAGCTTCAGCCAATCACTATATTCACTATTCTATGAGTGCAGAACAAAGGAAAAATATCACAGATAGCTCCAAATTTAAGTAAGTAAAACCAAGAATTACCCACTTGATATCTCAATCTAGGGTTCTCAAAACTGGAAAATAAAAGAATAAATGTAAGCAAATTAATGCATTCTTTCTTCCACACATTCACAAGCAGGGAGCCCTCTATTTTTTTTTTCTACACCCATAAAAGATTTTTATTGAATACAACAAATTTCACCTTCCTTACAAGGGTAGTTCAGAAATTACTATCACCATTAAAGTGGACCGTACTAGTTACTCTTGCATTTGAAATGTTTTCACATATTGTATTAATACTGCCTAGAACTCAAGTTACAATTCAACAAATAATGTAAGTGAAAATATGGGAAGTGAAAGAGAGTGTGTCTGCATAAGTAAGTCATTAAACCAAAAAACACAGATTTGGGTGCATAAATTGGACAATAAGTCCCCATTACCAAAACCATGTTTAAACCTGCACACCAAGACATCTAAAAACAACTGAACAGTGGCTGGGAGTTTATAAGGATACATGCAAACAAAATTAAACAGTGGTATATTAAAAAACAAAGCCTTGCATTCGAAGCTAAATCACTTTTATTTTAGCTGAAGTATCATTCATCATTTGCATGTATCATGTATGTTGATGCCAAAGCAGTGTATGCAGAAAGGCATAAAAGTAGTGTATGCAAAAGGCATAGATGAAGTCAAGAAATGATCTTGAATGCTTCAATCCCCTATGAGAATAATATCTGATGTCCTTTACAACCCTAGGCAACTTTATTTATACTTGCAGATAGTGGTTAAACAGTGTTGTCGGTGCACAAGGTGGTGAAGATATGGATAAAATTGCAATCCTCATTTGAAATATGATATGATTTGAAGATTGAATTTTATCTAAGATAAGATTTAAATGCATTACTGCATTCTATTTTCCACCTTGTATTCTGGCAAAGTTTATTGGATAGGAGATAGGTTTCCGGAAACTATTCATAGTTTAACGACAATCCAGGAGTTGTTTACAAGTGTGAGATAGGTTTTAGGTCGAAACCTCATGCTATATATAGCCTATCGGATAAATAAATGTCAAGTGCAACTTTACTAGCTTGTACTTGAATCTACATAAGTACATTAGAGAAAATCATGGTTTTAATGTACAAAAACATTGAGCATTAGTATAACAATTAGAAAAAATAGGAGCATTGCTATCTTTCTAAATATTAAAGATGATTTATACTTTCAAAGCATGTCAAATCTAGGCATATTTGTGTGGAAAATGAGACCAATCTCTAAGTAAAACCATATACTAAGAGAAAAGAGTTGGTCTAAAAGTATTAAATACATCACATGAGTCCAATTCCAAGATTACTAAACTCTAGGACCAAACCAAAAGAGGTTCTTAAAGGACTCCATCTATCCAAAAAATGAACAATATGGATTAGGAATACCAACATGAGCTAATGAAAAATATGGATTATGATAAATAATGCACTATGCAAAGAGAGTCACCTTAGACTCTAGAACACTCGAGAAAAATGAACTAGAATCAATAATACCAAATCCTAATAGATGATTGAACTACCACCAAATATTAAGTTGATCCACCATATGTAGATGAAGGATAGTCACAAATACCTTAAATTGCAATGCTTATAATTTCAAAGGAGTGTATTTACATACCATTTCCAGTCCTTCCACTAAGGTTTAAGAGACCTAACCCTATTTTAATGAATCATGTAGGGACTCAGTATAGTAACAAGCACAAATTGAAAGGTCTCTTCGTATTGATTATCAAGATTGACTCTTAATTTTAATTCAAGCCAAGAAACAAAATTCTTGGTGGCCCTATTGATGAAATTTGGAACACATAAATCTCTTAAATAATTTTAGGCCATGGATCCATGGAACTTTGGCTAGCAGATGGTCTTAACAAGAAAGAATCAAAGACCACTAAATAGATTATTGATTGATAGAAAGGTCATAGTGAAATTCATCTCCTATACAATAAAGCCAAGACTTTTTGGTTTCCAATATTTCTAGATACTCAATAAAACAAATTTTCTAAGCTACATTTCCCTCTAAAACTCTAATAATACATTTAACACATATGTAGGGAAATGTCTTGCTTGAAAATGGAGAGAAAGCCTAGACCTCGAGAATCATGAGGGAAGTAGAAAAAATCTTAGGCCACATGATGGAAATCATGACTTCCTTCAACTGTATCCTAGAGAAATATTTGAGGATATTTTCAATTCAAAAGTATGAATCCTTAGAAGGAATTCAACAAGAAGATTAATACACATGTGGTTACCAAAACTTTAGAACATATTTGAAATTTACATTCCAGAGAAGAATGTTTGGTAATCCAATAATTGATCTTTTCTCAAATTCTATCAATTAGAGCTGCCAAAGAGAAAAAGTGACTACTTCAAAAGCAATGTGTATATAAATTGAAATGCATCATTATCAATTCATTTCCAATTGAAATGGTCAAGCATAGTATTCAATTTGGGAAAAAAGGATTGATTATATAACTTTGAGTCTTTTTCCATTGAATGATCGAACCAAAACCCTGGAAAAAATATCTATGTACTAAAAGGCTTGAGTGGCATTATTTTATTTCTCAACAAGAGTAAGAAAAGAGTCATCAAAAAATGGCCATTGAATAACTATTGTACAGAGTTGTGAAGATCTATCCCCTAACTATGGATTGAGAGACCACATGAGCTAGGAGATAACCAAATCCTTTAATAGCAAGATCATAAAGTGTTGGGGCTAGAGAACAACCTTGATGAATGGACCTATGAAGCCCAAAATTAAATGAGTGCTAGTGAGAATAGTGATGCAAGCTAAAGCATCCACAAATACTATTTCCACAAACTAAATGAAATGAGGCCCAAATCCAAGTGCCTAGAGTATGACAAGGATGAACAACCATTCAATACAATCATAAGCCCTACAAAAATCAATCTTAAGAAAAATGACAAGCTTTTGTGAGTGGTGAGCCCATTCCATTCCTTCCCAAACAACAATAATATTATTATAATCCATCATAAATTTATATTTAATCAAACCCATCTATTCATAATGAACAAGCTAAGGGAGTGTAAGAGTTGGTATAGATTACTCTACACCATGCAAGATTTTGTTAAAGATTATATAGCCACCTAAGATCTAGGAACTTCATGAAAGCATGAGAGTGATCAACTATGAGAGAATAATGCTATTTTATCAAAGCATGCAAATGATATATTATATGATCATATGATTCATCAATGTTGTATTAATGTTACATGAGACCCTTGGTTATATACTCAAGGTGAGACATAGTATTAGACAAGATCATGACAAGTGTCTTAATCCTATGACATGAGACACCTAATATTAAATGACTTGAGGTACAAATGTTAAAATTCAAAAGATAAGATAAGATCTAATGACAACTAACACCTAGAAAGATTCCCTCCTAAGACTTAAGTAAACTTAGCATGTAAATTATAGGACTCACTAATTGACTACTGAGGTATAACACCAGTTTACACCAACACCCCACTTAAGTGTAACTTAGGGAGAAGATTATTATGCAAAGATGAAAAGATAGGTTCCGAAAAAAAGGCCATATTAGGTACCCATATACAAATACAATCTCTCATAAATAGAGAAAGGGATAAAACCCAGTGGGATAAAACTCCTCCCCAAAAGAGAGATGAAAACAAAATACTCTCACTAATAAATGAGAAGGAAAAAACGTAATGCAAGGAAAAAGACCCCCCATAAGAGAGATCATGCAGCCCCTATCAATGTTGAGTCTCTTGCAATGATGTTAAATTCTTGACATTGAATGTTGAAGAAGATCCAAAATTGTTGAACAACACTCATCCCATTCGGAAGAAATCAAACAAAGATGGTGTGTAGGATGTCTTCCCATTCTTGAAAGGAAGATGTGAGAAGAGAGAGGATGTTTGACATCTTTGAAGATTTCTCAAGTGTCTCCATGCCAGTGTTAAAAGGTGTTACCCTCCAAATAGGTGTTCTAAGCCACATAATAGAAGATGACAATCTAGAATCTTCTAAAACTAATTGTAGAAAACAATCCAAAGACAAAGATACCTCCTCTAAAGATAATCCTCCTCCAAATTCTATCCAAAAGAATCCACACTCATGTCAAAATATGAAGGATGATCATGTAGAGAATGAACAAGAGGGTTAGAGTGTTCCCTCACAACAACTGAAGAAGGATTATCTCCATAAAAGAGAAGATTAATGCAATCAATGGTGTATCTCAAATATAAAATATAGGGCTTACAAAATAAACCAACATTTTTTGTCAAGTACTCATCCCAAGTAGCCATATTTGGAAGACAATGAATTCCCTGCTACACTAAATCATGAGGATCCAAAATTGTGGCAACATAAGAATCACCAAAAGCAACAATAGATGAGGGGGATAGAATATCAACACACGTCACTAGATCTTGAGTGGATGAAAGAATACCAAGATTCAAATGACCATACTAAATCTCCTTAAAAGTGTCCACACAAGATGCCTAAATGTGAATACATGTTGAATCAATAGGAGAAAAATATGAGAAGGTGTAGACTCAAGATTGGTGATCAGCCTCCCCAACTACAATTATATCTTCTATTATGCAAATATCAAGTTATGCAAAAATATGATGTGAACTCAACACTCCTTCCTACTCTACCATGTGTGATCTGATAGATAGAAAGGATATTGGTTGAAAATGAAGGCACACAAAGAACATCATTAACTATTTTGTCATCCATGTCAATGGATCCCTTCCCACAAACACAAACATATGTGTTGTTAGCTATTAGGATGTGTGGTGATGAATAATTCCCAAATGAAGTGAGCATACTCTCTAATGAAGCAATGCGATGTGAGGCTCTTGAATCGAGTATCCACCTCTCTAATATAGAATTTGAAACTACAAAAATTTCTTGTCCCTTATGTCTATCAAACTTTGACGAAGAAGAAGACGAACCCCTTGACATTTCAAAGGAAAATTGATTTGATTCTTCTTAAGAAGATGCTTCAACTCATCAATATTTTTGAATAACATTAATGTTCATCATTCCCTATTTTATTTCAATATGCACATGTAGGCTTCTCAGTCTTAGATGATTCTCCTTCTTAGAGGCCAAGGCTTGGCCAAGCTGATGGTAGATGAAAATTTAGATGTAGTTGAAGTTAATGAGGTAAATTGTGATTATGATTCTACCTCATATCACTTGAAAGATGATCCATGGTATAAGGATGTTATTTTCTACTTGGAGAACATGAAATGTTCTCCTAGAATGAGAGATGACCAATAAAAAAACTTAAGTTGTAGTCCCAAAGGTATATGCTAGTATATGGTGATTTATCATGGAGAGCTCACAACAAGATGCTCCTCAAATCCTAGAACCAGGAATAATATAATAAAATTATGAATGAATACCATCAACACATTGTGGAGGAGATTTCAAGGCCAACACCATTTTCCATAAAATTATTAGAGTAAGATATTGGTGGCATGTGTTGTTCAAAGATGTTGAGACAATGATAAAATGTGATGTCTTATAGAGGTTCTTAGGAAAATTAAAATTTTCAGGTGCTTTCTCTCTTATATTTGTGATGGTTGAAGCTCATTTTTAGTAGTGAGGTGCTAGCACTTGAAGTTAAGTCCACTTTTTGGACAAAAAGTGGAAGTGCTTTCCTTGGTTTTCAGAATTTTTCACATTTGACCTTAAAATTTGAAGCACTTAGAGATGGAATCTTAAAAAAAGTCACTAATCATAAAATGTAGTGCTCAGAGTCTAGTTTCCAAATATGTAATTTATTTTAATACCTAGATGATACAAATTGATTTTCAATAGGCATTTTTAAAAACCACAATTTAAAAGGTTTTTTTTACCATAGCATGCATGTGTACATCATCCATATTTTGACCTAAATAATTGTATTTTTCTAAATCCTTTTGGGAAAATATTTGTAACTCATTAAAGCATGTTTTCGATTTTTTATTGAATTTTTTATTGGTCATATTTGTTGTTTTGAAAAATTGTCATGTATGTCATGCATAACATGACCTAAACTATCATTTTTTATTTTTTTTCAAATTGAAAAGAGTTGTTTAAAGTATGTTTTTGTGCAATTTGTTTTGCAAAAAAATATTTTAATAAAAAGTTATTAAAATACTAAAAAACCTTGATATTTCAAGTTTATGAACCAGTTTCATCATAAATTAATTGAAAAAGTAGAAAAAATAATCCAATTGTAAAAAAAATACATATTTGGGATCTACACTATCTCATCTATAATGGGTTTTAATTTCATCCAAAAATAATGCAAAAAGGTCTTCAGACATATGTTCAAAGTCACTATTTTCTTGACATTGACATGACCTTCAAGTTGCAAGTCAAACTAGGTCCAAAGCTTAGGTTTGGGCCCCCAAGCCTTTTCTCGAACCAAAAATCAAGGTAAAAACCCGACCAAAAATTCAATTTTTTAAAAACGGGATCCCGTTTCATAAAAAAATAAAATTATGCTTTTATCAAACGAGATCTCATTTTTTAAATGAGATCCTGTTTAACAAAATAGGATTCATTTTTAGAACGGGATCCTATTTTTTTTAAAATGACTTTTTTAAAAAACAATCATTTTTTAAAAACGGGATCCTGTTCAGAAGAACGAGATCTCATTTTTAAAGAACGGGATCCTATTCTAGAAGAACGAGATCTCATTTTTAAAGAACAGGATCTTTCTTTTGGATCGAGGCCCTGAAACGAAACGAGATCCCATTTGTTAAATAACAGGATCCCAATTTGTTTTGCCCGATTTTAGGGTTTTTCTAAGTCTAAAACTTTCACCTTAAGTGGAATCAACTTCGTGCTTTCACCTAGTGGGGTATTGATTTCATAGAATAAATCCAAGAAAGAACAAGAAATGGATATAAATGGATTCTTCTAGCCATTGACTACTTCACCAAATGGGTTGAAGCAATTCCAACCCACAATACTACATCGAAGATGGTAGTTAACTTCTTATTGAACAATATAGTTACTAAGTTTGGTATGCAAGCAAGAACCATTTCTAATAATAATATGTGCTTTAGATCCCATGACATTTTAGGTTTTTGTGCTATGTATGAGACTAATTCAATCCACTCATTTCTTTACTATCCTTAAGGAAATGGAAAAGTTGAATCTAACAATAAGATCCTTGTGAAAATTAGTAGAATAATATTGGAGAACAAATAAGAAAATATGGAAAGATAAGTTTAATTATGCACTATACATTGATAGAGTAACCTACAAAGTAGTTATTAATAATATCCCATTTGAATTAATGTATGGATTAGATGTTAATATGGCAATCAAATTGGAATTCTCATTGTACAAATTGTTGAATAGTGTTGAAGGAGAAGAATTGATGAAATCTCTCAAAGAATACTAGAGCCAACTTAATTGGATAAAAATATAAGGATTACACATGATAAGATCTTGTCACACAACCAAACAATGAGGTTTCTATTTGACAAGAGGGCGCTTTAAATAAATTTCCATGTTGGTGATATGGTCCTCTTATAGAATGAAAAATAATAGGATAAAAGAAATTATGGTAAGCTTGGTCCCTTATATGGCTTAGGTCATATAAATCTATAGAAGAGTATGGTCTTAGTTTATATCACCTCAAAATTTTAACAAGAGATCTAATGGAGCTACTTGTTCACGGCTAGTATCTTAAGCATTCATTCTCATAAGAAATTATGCTTTTCCTTGTACTTAGTGTGTTTTATATTGGTGAGATCATGATCCCCATTTTTTATTATGATTTTTAATTGTCTTGGTCCCCTCTTTACTATCCCTTTTGTGGCCTACTCCCAAATATCTAAATTTTCTTGAGCCCTAGCTCTCTTATACTTTAGGCATCATTTTACCCATCACCTATAACTGATTTGAGAAATATTTTAATGGGTCCCCCTTTTTTTAATTTTCTTAATTTTTTTCTTTTCATCCTCCATGTCCTTATCAAGTGTTGGGAGTAGTGAAAATCCAAGAAATTTCTATGTTTAGGAATGATTTGGTCATTTTTTAAGTTGTTTATGTGGAGATACAATATTTCTATGGACTACCAAATATATTTTTCTAATCCATATCATTTCCTAACTACCAATATTACATGTATAAAATCTCTGCAAGGTCTCTTGATTCCATCTCCCTTTTCATTTCCTTCATTTCCTCATTTTGTAGGTTTTCAAGGGACATTTAGACTTTCATTACCCATTCCTAATTCCCAACCTCCTTTCCCTTCCTACACCCCTACAATGTTGATTTTCCTCTCCTTTGTTGACTTTTGTAGTTCATCAAGGCATCTTCCTTTTCCCTTTCATTTCCCCCACTTCTAACCATTAGTTTCACATAATTTTATTTTCGTCCTCATTTTTCTCATTCGCAGCTAGGTTTAGATTTTTGTTGGACTTTTGGACTTTTATCCTCATGTCTAATTTCCATTTCTAGTCCTATAGTGAAACTCCAAACTTCCCATTCTTCCATATTTTTATGCATTCCCTCTAAGATTTTCATGAGAACTTTTAATGGACCTACAAAATTACATTCAAATGACCTTTTTGATGTCTAGTTTTACATTAAATTCCCATAACGTTTCCCAATGATTCTTCCATTAAGTTACTTCTCATATGGAATTTCAACAAACTTCTAGACATCTAATTTGTACCTAGATATCATATCCTTATATCTAGTTCTACATGTTTTCTTATATTTATTTATTTTTCTTCCTTTGATCACTTCACCCCTTATGTATTTTCAAATTTCTATTGTTATGTCCAATCCCACAACAAAACCATATATCTCCCATTCTAACCTCTCAACTTGCATCAAACTTTTGTATTTCTTCTTGTTCATCTCAACCTATTGTTAGATCTTCCTAGAATACCATCAAGTCCTAGATTTGACCCTACAACTATAATACAAGGATTTTCCTACCTCAAACCTTTGTCCATACCAAAGGCATAGATTGTCTTACAAAATTACTAGTAGATGACAAGAATGACCATGCTACCATTAATGAGATCATATTAATTCTCATGCAAGATTTAAAACATCCTTTTAGTAGATTTTTTGGGATTTGGCTTGTTTCGCATGCCACATTTATGATGTTCTATTCTCAATCAAATTATTGTAAGTGAATTGATGGTTGAATAAAGGATCAATCACTTCTACATATCCACATGATTGCAAATGCTAAGGATTGTCTAGGGTTTCGACCTACAAGTCTAATTGCTTATAGGAGCAATACATTTTATAAATCACAAAGTAGCAAGTTTGTAACGAAATGTCTCCTTGACCATTTATAGATCTTTAGGGGAAATTTTAAGTGACATATTATGACAAGATTTTCTAGCTCAAAGTTTCCTCTTCCCACTTTTTGTTGGCATGATTGTAATAAAGATTTGATCATTATTGCACATTTTAATTCATTAAAAAAATTATTTGTAATGATCTCTTCTTTATTTTATATGGATTTTTGGAGTTTAGAGAGATTATTAAAAATGTTCAATTATTTGATATTATACCTCATTATTATTTTATAATTTTTTTTCCTTTGGTAAATTGTGATTCTGTAAGTCACTAGATAAGCATCAGTCTTGGAAGTTCATGACCAACCATACACCCAAAATGAAACACATCTTTCACCAATAATTTAGGCTTAAGAGTAGCAATTTGAATAAAATTTAAGATTCAATGATCCATCCAAGAAAGCATCTATAACGAACCATAATAGCTTTTATCTTCAAGAGTCATACGTTGCATACCTACATCATGCAATTGTACATTAATATCTTTATAATCTTAATAGAGGTTTTATGTATAGTAGGTTAATCTTTCGTTTAGTGATAATTTTTTAGGCCAATGTACAATGGATACTACAACTACATTTTCAATTTAACTATTTTTAGTTGTGATTAATCTTGTTAAAAATTCCTCCAAGAATGTGAGAAATGATTTTGAGATCCAAGAACAACCATCTACAAAATTGGTAGTTAATAAGTTACTAGAAGTAATGCATACAATCTATTTTATTTTGAAAAAATGAATGAAACAAAGTGAACTTCAAACATTAAACTCTATATAATAATCAAGATTTAATTAAATTATATATATAAAATATTTAACATTTATATTTAAGATTTGAAATAATTAATTTGAATGATCTATTATAATTAATGATTAAAAGTATATTTATTTTTAAAAATTACAATAAATATTACAAATTTATCATAATTAATGTTAAAAAAAAAACACCTCTTGAAACATATTATATATACATATCTATAACTTCTCTTCAATTTTAGCTATAAAATATAACTCAAATTTCTTACATTCCAAGCTCCTTGAATGAATTTATCCTACATATTAAAAAATTTTAACTATTTTAATGAATTCTCTGAAACACCATATTGCCTATCCAAAATAGTGTCAAAATTAGAATAAACAGCCCACAGACCATCAATTTCGTGGAAGTAGTGATCTTTTAAGGTATTCTCCCAAGGACGACTTGCAATTGACTAGGTATGTGTCCTGCATCTGCCCCTTTAGTCTCATTTTAATTCAATCCACCTGCAGTTCACTAATAAAAGTTTAATCCGATTCATGCAATTTCAGGTCAAGTCATCGTGCAAAATATAAATATGATTGTTGACTTGGAAGCATTCGGAAAATAAAATCAGTGGGCAGTGTCAATGTAACTGTGATCACTGACTTGAATGACCGCCAGTATACATATAGATATATACACTTGGGAGCCTTGTGTGTTTCATCATATCACCATAATGACTGTGCAAGCCGTAATTCTGTTGTGTATAACATGCCTGACAATTCCATATGCGTGGTGCTGTCCACCAGAACAGAGAGGGGCGCTTCCGAATTCTCAAACGTAATTGGAGCTACTTTGTCGACTTTCCAATCATGGAGAGGACTCAACTGCTACAACTGTGAAGGAGTCTCTTACGATCGATCTTTGTTGGTTGTTTCCTTGGACTTCTCTAATGCCGTTCCGTTTCCTGTGCCTGTCACTGTCAATGCCACTTCGGCTTGCCTCCTTCCTCTCTCCCGCATACCCACTCTTGAAAGAATCGATTTCTCATCCAACTTCTTGTCCGGGCCTATACCATATCAGCTCACCTCTCTGAGTAAGCTCCGTTACTTAGATCTAAGCAGCAATAGCCTTGAAGGTGGCATTCCTCCCCAAATAGCCGGTCTAACCCATTTGGAATTTCTCAAGATGAGCGAAAACAAATTTTCAGGCAGAATTCCCTTATGGCTTAGGCCATATAAATCTATAGAGGAGTATGGTCACATTTTATATCGTGCCTCAAAATTCTAACAAGAGATCTAATGGAGCTACTTGTTCATGGCTAGTATGTTAAGCATTAATTCTCATAAGAAATGATGTTTTTCCTTTTACATGGTGTGTTTTTTGTGTGTTTTATATTGGTGACATCATGATACCTATCAGTTAGGATGATGTTTAATTGTCTTGTTCCCCTCTTTATTGTCCCTTTTGTGGTTACTCCCAAATATCTAAATTTTCTTTGAGTCATATTTACTATCATCTATAACTAATTTGAAAAATATTTTGGCGAGTCCCGGCTCCCCTTTGTCAAAATTTTCTTAAATGTTGTTCTTTTCATGCTCTATGTTGTTATCAAGTGCTAAGAATTGTGAAAATCCAAGAATGTTATATGCCTAGGAGTGATTTGGTATATCTTATTGTTCATATGAAGTTACAAAATTTCTATGGACTATCAAACATCTTCTTCTATTCTATGTCCTTTCCTAACTACCAATCCTACATGTATAAAATCTCCACAAGGTCTCTTGATGCCATCTCCCTTCTCATTTCCTTCACTTTCTTATTTTGTAGGTTTTAAAGGGACATTTGGATTTCCATTACCCATTCCTATGTCTCAACATCGCTTCCTTTTCTACACCCCTACAATATTCCTTTTCCTCTCCTTTACTAAATTTTGTAGTTCATCTAAACTCCTTCCTTTTCCCTTGCATTTCCTCCACTTCTAACCACTAGATTTACATTCTTTTTTTGCCACCCTCATTTTGATCATTCTCACCTAGATGTAGAGTTTTATTGGACTTTTGGACTTTCATCCTCATGTCCAATTTTAATTTCTAGTCTTGTAGTGAAAATCCACAACTCCCGTCCTTTCATATTTTTTTGCATTCCAAATTTTCATGAGAATGTTTAGTGTACCTACAAAATTACATTCAAATAACCTTTATGATGTCCACTTTCACATCAAATTCCCATAAAGGTTCGCAATGCTTCTTCCAGTAATTTTCTTCTCATGTGGACTTTCAACAAACTTCTAGGCATCTAATTTTCTACATAGATATCCTATCCTAATCTCTAGATCTACTTTTTTTCCTATATTACTTCCTTTGATCACTTCAACTCTTTTTTTGAATTTTGATGGATGTTCAAAAATCTATTTTTATGTCCAATCCCACAACAAAACCCTATAGCTACCATTCTTACCTCTCAATTTGCATCAAACTATTGTATTTCTTCTTGTCCATCTCAACCACTTGTTAGATATTCATAGAATACCATTAATAACTAGATTTGACCCTACAACTACTATAGAAAGATTTTCTACCTAAAAACGTATGCACATCCCAAAGGCATAGATTGTCTTACAAAATCATCAATAGATGACAAGAATGATCATGCTACCAATAATGTGATCATTAAATTCTAGATGAGATTAATGTTCATGCAATATCTAAGACACCCATTTAGTAGATTTCATGGGATTTTGACTTGTTTCATATGGCACATTTATGATGTTCAATTCTCAATCAAATTCTTGTAAGAGAATTTATGGTCGGATAAAGGATCAATCATTTCTACATGTCCACATGACTACAAATGTTGAGGATTGCCTAGGGTTTAGACCTAGAAATCCAATTTCCTATAGGAGTAGTATGCTTTGTAAATCTCAAAGTAGTAGCAAGTTTGTAAGTGAATGTCTTCTTGACCATTTATAGATTTTCAAGGGAACTTCTAAGTGACAAATTATGATACAGTTTTCTAGCTCAAAGTTTCCTCTTGCCACATTTATTGGTGTGATTGTAATAAATATTTGATAATTATTGCAACATTTTAATTCATTGAAAACATTATTTGTAATGATCTCCTCTTTATTGTATATGATTTTTTGGATTTTAGACTCTAGAGATTATTAAGAATGTTAATTATTTGATAAATTATATCTCTATTATTATTTTAATCTTTTTCCATTGTTAAATTGTGACTCTTTAACCCATTAGATAAGTATTGGTCGTAGAAGTTCATGACCCACCATAAACCCAAAATGAAGCACATCTTTCACTAATAATTTAGGTGTAGGAGTAGTAATTTGAATGCAATTCAAGATTAAGTGATCCATCCAAGAAAGCATCTATAACAAACCATAATAGCTTTTATCTTCAAGAGTCATGCTTTGCATAACTACATCATGCAATTATACATCGATGTCTTTATAATCTTAATAGAGGTTTTATGTATAGTAAGTTAATATTTAGTCTAGTGATAATATTTTAGACCAATATACATTGGATACTACTGCTACATTTTCAATTTACCCATTTTTAGTTGTGATTAATCTAGTTAAAGATTCCTCAAAGAATGTGAGCAATGATTTTGGAATCCAAGACCAACCATCTACAAAATTGTTAGTTAATAAGTTGCTAAAAATAATAAGTAATCTTTTTCATTTTGAAAAAATGAATGAAACAAACTCAACTAAATAAAACTTCAAACATTATACTCTATGTAATAGTCAAGATGACTAAATATTACATAATTAATGTTTAGAAAAATAACACCACTCAAAACATATTCCATATATACATCTATAACTTCTCTTCAATTTTAGCCCTAAAATATAACTCAAATTTCTTACATTCCAAGCTTCCTGAATGGATTCATACTACATATTAAAAAATTTAAACTATTTCAATGAATCTTCTGAAACACCATATTGACTATCCAAAATACTGCCAAAATTAGAATAAACAGCCCATAGACCGTCAATTTTGAAGACGCAGTCGTCCTTTAAAGTACTCTCCCAAGGACGACTTGCAATTGACTAGGTATGTATCATGCATCTGCCCCTTACTCGCATTTTCGTTGAATCCACCTGCAGTTCATTAATAAAAGTTTAATCTGATTCATGCATTTGCAGGTCAAGTCGTCGTGCAGAATATAATTATGATTGTTGACTTGGAAGCATTCGGAAAACAAAATCAGTGGGAAGCATCTATGTAACTGTGATTACTGACTTGAATGACCGCCATCGTATATATATAGATATATACACTTGGGATCCTTGTGTGTTTCATCATCTCGCCATAATGACTGGGCAAGCCGCATTTAGTACATTTCATGGGATATTGGCTTGTTTCTTATGGCACATTTATGATGTTCAATTCTCAATCAAATTCTTGTAAGAGAATTTATGGTCGGATAAAGGATCAATCATTTCTACATGGCGACATGACTGCAAATGTTGAGGATTGTCTAGGGTTTCAACCTACAAGTCCAATTTCCTATAAGAGTGGAATGTTTTGTAAATCTCAAAGCAATAGCAAGTTTGGAAATGAATGTCTCCTTCACCATTTATAGATCTTCAAGGGAACTTCTTAGTGGCAAATTATTATAGAGTTTTCTAACTCGGAGTTTCCTCTTGCCACATTTATTGACGTGATTGTAATAAATATATGGTAATTATTGCAACATTTTTATTCATTGAAAACATTATTTGTAATGATCTCTTCTTTATTGTATATGATTTTTTTGGAATTTAGAGATTATTAAGAATGTTTAATTATTTGATATTATACATCTATTATTACTTTATTTTATTTTTTCTTTGCTAAATTGTGACTCTTTTAATCCATTGTGACTCTTTAATCCACTAGATAAGCATTGGTCCTAGAAGTTCATGACCCACCATAAACCCAAAATGGAACACATCTTTCACTAATAATTTAGGTGTAAGAGTAGTAATTTGAATGCAATTCAAGATTAAGTGAGCCATCCAAGAAAGCATCTATTGCAAACCATAATAGCTTTTATCTTCAAGAGTCATAATTTGCATACTTACATCATGCAATTGTACATAGATATCTTTATAATCTTAATAGAGGTTTTATGTATAGTAAGTATTTGGTCTAGTGATAATATTTTTAGTTGTGATTAATCTTGTTAAAGATTCTTCAAAGAGTGTGAGCAATGATTTTGGGATCCAAGAATGACCATCTACAAAATTGATAGTTAATAAGTTGTTAAAAGTAAATATGCAATCTATTTCATTTTGAATAAATGGATAAATCAAACTCAACTAAATAGAACTTCAAACATGAGATTCTATGTAATAGTCAAGATAATTAAATATTACAAATTTATCGTAATTAATGCTTTAAAAAATGACACCATTCAAAACATATTCCATATACACATCTATAACTATAACTTCTGTTCAATTTTAGCCCTAAAATATAACTCAAATTTCTTAAATACCAAGCTCCTTGAATGAATTCATACTACATATTAAAAAATTTAATGTATTTAAATGAATGCTCTGGAACACCGTATTGGCTATCCAAAACACAGACAAAATTAGAATAAACAGGCCACAGACTGTCAATTTTGAGGATACAGTGGTCCTTTAAGGACAACAATGTGTCATGTATCTGCCCCTTAGTCGCATTTTGGTTGAATCCACCTGCACTTCACTAATAAAAGTTTGGTCTGATCCATGCATTTTCAGGTCAAGTCGTCGTGTAGAATATAATTATGATTGTTGACTTGGAAGCATTCGGAAAACAAAATCAGTGGGAAGTGTCTATGTTACTGTGATCACTGACTTGAATGACCGCCATGTATATATATATAGATATATACACTTGGGATCCTTGCGTGTTTCATCATCTTGCCATAATGAGTGTGCAAGCCGCAGTTCTGTTGTGTATAATATGCCTGATAATTCCTTATGTGTGGTGCTGTCCACCAGAACAGAGAGAGGCGCTTGCCGAGTTCTCAACTGTAATAGGAGCTACTTTGTCGGCTTTTGAGTCATGGAGAGGACTCAACTGCTGTAACTGGGAAGGAGTTTCTTGCGATCGGTCCTTATCGGTTGTTTCCTTGGACTTCGCTAATGCTGTTCCGTTGCCTGTGCCTGTCACTGTCAATGCCACTTCGGCTTGCCTCCTGCCTCTCTCCCGCATACCCACTCTTGAAAGAATCGATGTCTCAGCCAACTCCTTGTCCGGGCCTATACCATATCAGCTCACCTCTCTGAGTAAGCTCCGTGACTTAGATTTAAGCAGTAATAGTCTTGAAGGTGGCATTCCTCCCCAAATAGCCAGTCTAACCCATTTGGAATTTCTCAAGATGAACGGAAACAAATTCTCAGGCAGAATTCCCCTGGCTATCGGCAGCATGAGGGCTCTGAAAATGATCTTAATGGGTCAGAACAAACTTAGCGGCCCCATTCCGGCGACGGTAACAGATCTCAGAGAATTGGAGTATCTGGATCTGGGCGACAATTCTCTGGAGTCTGAGATCCCGGCGGATATTGGAAGGCTCCAGAGATTGAAGAATCTGACACTTTCAGGCAATTCCCTGAATGGCAGCATTCCCGAATCCATTCGAAGCTTGAAGGGATTGCAGGAGCTGAAATTGGACGGTAATTATCTGCGAGGCCTGATTCCCCAATGGGTCGGAGACATGGAGTCCTTGAGCTCGTTGGACCTGGGAAATAACAATCTAATTTGGAACTCTGCAATCAGGGAACCCAAATTCCGGCTTTCTCGTCTTTCTTTGAGTCGATGCAGAATGGGGGGCAGAGTTCCTGAGTGGGTATCTACCCAAATTGATCTGGTTTTTCTGGACCTGAGCAATAATAACCTGACAGGGCGACTTCCGTCTTGGCTGCCGGAATTGATCAACCTGGGCGCCCTCATTCTTTCGGGTAATAATCTGAGTGGACCCCTGCTTCCCGCTCTGTTTCACTCTCAATTGCTTTCCATTGTGGACCTGTCAAGCAACGCCCTGAACGGCCACATACCGGAAGATGTAGGGAAAGCCAGGAATATCATGATCTTATCGCTGTCAACTAACAGATTTGAGGGCCCTGTACCCATGTCAATCGCCCGGATACACCGTCTGCTTATGCTGGACCTCTCTCTGAACAATCTCAGCGGCAATTCCTTTCCACCATTAAGCGGTTGTGTGTTTCTGGCCTATGTTGACATGAGCAGCAACAGGTTATCAGGAACAATTCCAACAGACATCGGTACAGGACTCAGAGTACTTGCCCTCGGAGACAACCTTTTCACAGGAGAAATCCCATGGAGCCTTCAGCTGATTTCAGACCTGGAGCACCTGGACTTGCGTCAAAATCTTCTCAGCGGTGAAATTCCCAAATGGGTGACAAACATGACAAGCTTGAGGGCGCTCAATCTCAGGTCTAACCGTCTTCAAGGCATAATCCCTCAAGGACTTTCTCATCTGAAAAGCCTCATGATTTTGGACTTATCAGGCAATCAGTTAAGGGGAAAAATTCCTCCTGAACTCTGCGAGATTGATGGAATGAAGCAGAATTCCACTGGTGAAGTGTCTGATCCCGATGTTCTTTCCGCCTTTACTTTTAGTATACCCATGTTTGATGTGAATGTAAACTACAAAGGCGCATACAGGGCCCTCACAAGTAAGTTTGTGGATTTGTATCGTCTCTTAGATTTGTCTCATAACAGTTTGCATGGCGAGATACCGTGGGAAATAGGTAAGCTGCAACTTCTTCACACATTTAATGTATCATGGAACGAATTAAGTGGCCAAATTCCTCCGAGCGTGGGGAACATGAATGGTGTGGAAGTGTTAGATCTGTCTCACAATCAACTGAGCGGAAGGATCCCCCCTGCTTTCGCCTCCCTTACTAAGCTGAGTAATTTTGATGTGAGCAATAATAAACTTAGTGGACAGATTCCACAAAGCACTCAGATTTCTGGCTTTTCCGAGCTCAGATTTGCTAACAACAGTGGCCTGTGTGGTCCGCCATTGTCAATTACTTGTGGGTCTTCTTCTAACCCAACGAATCCTTCCCAGCAAGAAGAGGAAGAGAGTGATGAAGGCTTAGTTTCATGGATTGCGGTGGGTGCAGGGTTCTGCTTGGGACTTGTGGTGACTCTTATTTACATCATTGTATTTGGAAAATGGTCCTACCCACTCACATCTAGGCCTACCAAGAGTCGCGTTACTCTGGATAGAAATGTATTTTGAGTCTGGGTAGCGTAGAAAGAATTATAGAATTCAGATCTAGTTGTATTCCACTAGGCAATAAGGTTGATCTGATGCACGTATTCCACTACATACTAATATCATCTAGTGCATTCTACGCAATTCTATTTTTGGTTTTGTATGGGATGCTTTGATACAAGGTTACCACCTGCTTATGAAGAAATACTTTGTAGAGGTTCATGGAAGTAATTTGATAAGGGTTGTTAAGGAAATTAAAAGGTTCATGCTGTAATAAAATGCATGTACACAAGGAAAGATTGGTTTAGATTAAGTAATGATAGTTTATTTTGGATTAATTAATTTAAAATCTTATGTTATTTTAAAAAATAAATATCAATTAAATAGAGGTATTTTGTTTGCTTATTGGTATGATGAAATAATTTTGATGTAGATGTTGAATTCAAGATATCTTGATATTGAAATCAATGAGTTTATATCAACACTTTGTTTCAAATTTGGGATATAATGTACTTTGTGAGGGGGTGAGCCTACAAATGAAGGTATTTGCCAAAGCATAGATATTTAATGTAACCTATAGAAGTGATTTGTCTATTTGCATGCTTCTAGTTCTTGATTTGTTGATTTTGTGTATGTCTACTCTACTACAACACGTAGTATTTATGAAAATATTTGAGAACTACTAAATTGCTAGGGAACAAGTTCTCCCACCTCAACCTTTGGAAAAAGATTGTCTTTATGGTCATTGAAGAGGGATGGAGTTATCCTCCACTTTAAATTAGATAAGTTAATCTTTGTCAAGACCAAGATGATGTTCAAAGCTATCTACAATGGAGGATTGGAAGATCAAGCTACCAGTTCTCCTACTCTAGAGTTGAAATGATTGTAATTGAAATAACACATGTATACTAAAAATAGCTAGATTGAAATTAAATTAATAACAAATTATGTTGAAAGTAAACCTATTTAATTTCACTGATATCAAAGAAAATCTATCGATTAACAAATACCTAATACACACTACTAAGGTCTAGCTAAATAGAGAAACGAAACTCTTGCAAATTGCATATTAAAATTAGTTAATGGAGTGTAAAAACTTTATCTGCATATAGATAGAGATGTAGAAAAATACAAACATAAATAACTTAGAAATACCATGAAGGTCCTTCCTCCTCAGGGTGAGTGGGCCCTTGCTCCTATTATGAAATGAGATTTAACTAAATGATAGGTGTTATACAATACTAGAACTCAAATATTAATTAACAAAAATTTAATCGCATTAATAAAATGGACTCTATTCCTTCATAAATATATTACAATATTCTACTTGTTATCTCCTTAATTATCTATTAGTTATCATATATTCTTCTTCTTTGAGTGGGTGGATATATATTTATTGACAAAGTTTGCCCTCTATTCAAAGACTAAGAATCCTAAAAGGATTCAATTATAAAAGATTAGTTCCTACTAAGCAAGCCACCATACCCTTTTCCTATGCTATGGCATGATGGGTATGTGCCTAAAAATGGGGGAACAAAACAAATTTTTGGTCTATTTTTCCTATAATGTGAATGTGTTATAATGTACTCCCATTATGACTTCCATAAAAGAAAGCAAATAATATTTTTGAAAATGTGATCATATTATAATACACTTGTATTTTAACTTCAGAAACTATCAGCCTTTAGGCTTAGATTTTCCTTGGGTGCATGTCAACACGCAAAGATATACATTTTCTACAAAATATAGAAAAACAATAAATGTTGAGTGTGATCTCCATCATGTTTGCACATTTTTTATGTTGATCTAAAATAATGTCACAATAAAATCAAACTTTCTCTTTCTTTTATTACCAAATATTTTTTCTATATTTCAAATACATTAAAGTTTTGGTCTTCAATTTCTTTTGCAAGTGTCTTCTTTTTTATGAAAAACCTATGTATGATATTTTTGGTGTCATTTTTTATCCTTTCATCCAAATTTGAAATAAATTATATTTTATTATTCTAGACTCTTTTATATGCACATTCAAAAAAAGAAAACATGGCATTCAATCATTTTTCAAAAAAAATTGCATACTCAACTTTTCATTATTAGGATGTGTCCACTTTTAAAATGGTAAAAAAAACATATGTATTAAAAAATTGGTAGAAAAGTTAGGCATAAGCTATGTGATGTTCGCTGATTTTTTACCAATGTGATTTGTGAAATACTTTAAAAAAATCAAAATTTTAGGACAAGCACACAAAATGCTATGTTATATTTTTCTAACAAAAATAGAAACACTTTGTGTGGCTCCCTATTTGAATCTCTTAATCTCTAGATTTTTTTTAAAATTAGTAGTTTAAAACTAACTTCTGAGCACTATGAATCTTGTTCTTGTCATATCTTCAAATTTGAGTGCTGCTATCTTCAGTTTCTCATCCAAGATCAATTTTTACTGATTTTAAAATTAATTTATCACCTTTATTTCCCTTTTAGTCTCTCATTTCCATGTACACACCCTAATAGATTTTTTTTTTCAAAAAATCCAATTATGAAACGGTTATATGGGCTTAACTTCTAAGAGATCAAGCATCTCTCCCATGTATCTAAGAGTGAAATGTAGGGCTATACTAGAACATTTTATGCTTTTGAAAAGTTCATGTAATACTAGCTCTCTTTTCCAATTAAGTCTCCTCACTTCTACGTGTAAGACACCCACAAGTGGCATGTCCCATTGTTGGATAGGTTTTGGAATACTAACAAGTCCAAATATAGTATAAAATAGGGTGTTTGAATATTCTAGAATAACCTATAATGTAGTCTAGAGTTTTGCCTATAATATTTGTCCCAAACTTGTAATAGCATATGTGTAACCTTTATAGATCAAACAATTAAAGGTAGAATTAACCCTAGTAGAATGTATCTTTTTAAATATACATTTTTGGACATGTGTTGATTGGTTGACCAACCAAACAATTATAAAATCCTTGCAAACCTTTTGTAAGTTATCTTCTCAAAATAATAAAGGAAATATATGGGTATTTTTATGGATTATTAAGTAGAATCATTTAATATTTTATAAATATTTCTTATTTCTTTAAATGTATGTGTATATCCTTTCTTTTCTATGTATTTTAAAAGGCATGATATTTTATGGTATCTTAATTAAGGTATTACCTTTGGTTACAATTATTACAATTTTGTAGGGGTAAATCCACAATAGTGAATCCAAAACTTGAGAAACTATATTTTTCAATTTGGATGGGGGTGAAAAGTAGGAAAAACCTTCATTTGAAGTTATTTCTTTAAATGAGGTTGCTTGTTAGTGTAAACAGAATCAGTATCATAACTAGCTAGCTAATCACCTTTCTAGGATTCAGCTATTCACACTTATCTTAAGTTTACTTAGGCTTTTCATACTTTTGTCTCACTTCATTTGGTTGAGGCATGTGTCCTCGTCACTTTAAACACCTATTATATGCATACTTGCCACTTTCTCACACACTTGTCAAGTGAGCTCACAAGTTTTGAATCTTTGGAAGGGTATTTAGTCATTCATTCTTACCTTCTTACCTCCTCATCCTTGCCTATATATGTAAGGTTTATTATTGTATTTTACACACTTTTTATTTATATGATGGATATCTTATTGTGTTCATCATTTCACTTGTGGAAGTTTTTCAATTCATGCTCTTTGATCTTGACATTCTCCAACATTGCCTTCATTCAAAGGTAAAAAATTAAAAAAACCCTTCAAATGAAGGTAATTTCCACAAAAGGAAAAAAATGGAATTCATTTGAAGGTCCCTTTCTATTCATTTTATGAAAATTTATATTAACAAGATAGAAAGGGACCTTCCAACGAAGATCCTTTTTTTCCTTTTATGGAAATTACCTTCATTCAAAAAAATTATTTCTCATGGAAAGGACCCACCATTGAACAAAGGTCCTTTGATTTCATTCAAAGTTCCTTCAAATAGATATAACTTCATTTGAAGGTTGTCTAAGTGAAGGTACCTTTATTTCACTTGGTCCTCCAAATGAAGGTCCTAAAAATGACCTTTCCACCTTAGTTCTCAAAATTTTATAGAATTTTAAGTTTACAGCCTTGGTTTGGAGCAACAAATGAATATGACAAGATAATTTGTAGGATTATAGCCTTCATAGTAAACTCTTCTAGAAAGTATAATTTTAGGTATATTTAATTTTATTATTATATTTATTTTCTACTTTTTAGTGAACATACTTTTTTCAATGATCATCAAGGTCTTTGTTCCACAGATGGAAAAATTGTAAAATATATTTTTTTTTAAATATGTGCACTAGATATTACTATCCTTATTTCAACAAAAGAAATGTTAATTTGGATGCATACAAAAATAGTTAAGTTGTATGGAACAAACCTATGTCTAAATTATAATTAATCTCACTTCAAAAATTAACAATGAAAAATATGCAACAATAATTATGAAAAACTATCTACATACTAGATCCCGGTGTTATAAAATTATGTTTTAAAATTTATAATTTTATCCTTGCTATAAAAAAATTATGTTATAAAAATCACTTTTTAAAAATATTATTAACTATAAAAAACATGAACTATTAGAAGTTACATAAAAGAAACTAACAAATTATTTTTAAAATACATTTAAAATCTACACACAAAATCTAAAAAATCGCTAGTTCACATTCTTGGAATATGAAGTCAATTTTATTGTTATTCTAGCAATGATGAATAGTCAACATTGAAGTTCCTAGGTAGTGCTTCAAGTATGAGCCTGATGCGGCTGAAGGCCTTCTATTCAATTGAAGGTTGAAGTGACAGGGGTACTATAGGGGCTATTGTAGCCCACTAGATGTTAGAGGCATTTTCAAGTGAAGCCAACATTTTTTGGGACTTACTATTTATGGTAATTTTGACAAATATTTGACATGTAGTTGCATGAGTTGCCCTTTTTCGGTAAGTGCACCAAGATGGTTCCCAAAAAGGGGGCTTAAGTGGCCACTTTTTTTACGAAATCAAGAAATGCTGACCTTGGACGTGAAATTGAGGATAGTTACACTCAAAATTTTGAGATGGAACAAAAACAAGGATCAAAGTACTCTGAGTCTACTTTCTAAACTACTAATTTATTTTGAAAATGGTTTAGATTAAGGGGTTCAAAAGAGGGATGTACAGAAATTGGTGTTGTTTTTGTCAGAAAAACATAACATAGCAACTCTTGTACGACCTGAGCACGGTGAACTTTTTTGTAGTATTTTTAAAATCGCTATGTTAGAAGTTAGCTAATAGCATCTAGTTGGTGCACAATTTTTCTGATAATTTTTTAATGAATATTTGATTTTTTACTAATTTTCTAAGTGGGCACTTCCTGAAAAGCATAATTTTGGCCGTACTCCCCCTACAAATTTTTTAAAATAATTGATTTTTTTTTCTTTTCTTTTTCAAAATTTGTAGAATGGAGTCTAGTTTCCAAAAATGTAATTTATTTGAAATTTTGATGAACCGTTAATGTATAACAAAAAAACACTAAACACTACTTTTTGGCAAAAAATAGACATACAAACAAAAGAAATTATGGATGAAAGGCTTACCATTGTCAAAAAGTGAAAAAAATTACATCGTTGGATAGCTAAGAGAGAACCTAACATTACCTATGTTTTCGATTTTGTCAATATTGAACTAGATGCAATCTTGATGGTGAGCACGGACCCGATTATGTGAAAAATTGTAGAATTTGCAAAAACACGTCTCTAGGCCTTGTTGGGAATGCCCTCCAAGCCTTTGGTTTGGTATTCCAAGGCAAATAATTTCACTTTTTTCTTTATTTTTAATGCGAAATAACGCGTGCGCGTTATAATGCGCTCGCATTTTTAAAAAAAAAATCATAAGTGGCCAGAAAATTGGTACCCAACTTCATGCACCCGCCCTTCTATTTTTGGAAAGTTTTGTTTGACAAGGACTTTGCAACTCAATTTTCTTATGGATTTTTAAAGCCATGTTTTTGCACTTTTTGATTGTTGTAATATTGAATATTTTCTGAGAAATAAAATATAAGAGATCTTTGCCCGTGGTTTTTTCTTGGTATAATTTTGCTAGGTTTTCCATGTAAATTCTACATTTGTTGTTTGTGCTTATTATTTTTCCTAATAAAAGTACTATTCTGCTATTATTTCTACTTTTTCATCATCCTACCACACTCACAAGTACTCAAATAAATATTTTTTTAGTTTAATCTAGTTTATTGTGTTCTCACTTCCATTTTTAAATGTATATATCACTATATGGGGCTATCATATAGGCACGTACACAAAGATGGGGAAGAAAAAAGCGGTTGTGGCCACAACCACCTTTTGGTCCATGGAAACAAAAGGTGAGAACATTATGCCGTGCCCACATTATTTTTCTATTTCAAAATTTGAAAAAGAGGCCAAGCTCATTTCAATCTAATCCCATTTCTTATAATACCTAGCATGACCAAGGAAAAGTATAAGCATGTTTGTGGTATCTTTGAGTTGATGCAAGCTAGCACAATATCACCATAACTTGCACAAAGTCAAGGAGGTATGGATTTTATGATTTTAGTAATTTAATGTAGAATAAAATTCAATTACGTTTATTTTTATTTTTTAAATATAGGAATTAAAAATCTCTCAGTTGCACCCCTAAACACTAATTCCCCAAGCCATGTGGAGGAAATTCCAATTGAAGAGTAAGAAGAGGCTAATTCTTTTAAAACTCATCTACCTACCCCTAGACCTCCTTATGACACATAATAAAATTTATTAGGTCAAATTGAAACCAACAAAATAAACTCCAAATATTGATTGATATATTAAAAATTACTAATGCAACTACTTTGCATTAGAGATCCCTAACATCATCATTGAAATATCTTATTTTTCATGCATTCCATTAGTGACCAAATAAATGTATCCAGTCCAATCATAGGGTGAACACACATCAATTCTACTCTACAAAATTGTCATATAAATTTAAGTAAAAAAGTAAACAAAAATATAATATAATTTGTGTACATTTTTATTGATCCAAGAACCAATGCACCCTTTCACAAAACTTGCAAGAGATTTTGAGCCATATATTTTTTAATCTTTCTATCTTTTATTTATTAGATTAGAACCTCCTCGCTTTAAGAAAAAATGACACCTTATATTCTGAGTCATAGATTTTTTAATCTTTCTATCTATTTTTATCTTAAGATTATAAATAAATAAAAACTTAAAAAACAAAAACAAAAAAATTCTTTGATTGTTTATCTTCACCTCTTTCCAAGGTTTAGAAACCAACCATTATCCACCAACTTATATAAATAAATAATATATAAATAATCAAAATCATCCCACTATCCATTGCAATCCAAATTCATAATCATCCTTCCATCCTACTTTGATAAGTTCTTTAGTCAAACCAAAAACTCCTTCTTTGATGATGAGGATGATTCTAGTCTTGTTGATCAACCTAAGTATGACCCCTATCATGATAATAAGTGTATTTTGGTTCAATATGAATAATATAGAACCTTAGAATATATTGCCTTAAGTAAGCTTTCCATATTCTCTAATCACTCATTCGTTTATCCTCAATACCAAGAACCCACGAGATTCAATCACCCATCTGGATCTACCCTTAATACCAAGAGCCAACAAGATTCATTCACCCATCCACCTACCCTCAATACCAAGAATCCATAAGCTTGAGTCATACATCCATCAATCTTAATATCAAGAACCAATTAGCACAAGCTATACCCCTAGTGACCCCCCAAAAAATATCCATTAGTTCTCCTTCCCCCACCTTTGACAAGGTAAACCCATATTTCACCCTTGATTTTCATCCAACAAAAAAACATATCCATAATCCTTATCTCCTATCCATATCAAAATTCTTCATTCCCATCATCGATCTAAGAAGTCCTTGTAGCCTCCACATGCTATCCCAATCCTTTATCCTCTAAACCATTGCAACCTACTCCATTCCAATCAATAAACCAACCCAATAAAGATTCCTCTACGGATTTTCTTCAAGGAATAATATAAAAGGATCTTAAACTATAATAAAAGAATAATGTTATTGTGAATGGGGATAATGGAAAGATCAACAAAGAGGGATCAAAAAACAAGAGGATTAGATCAAATCACAAACCAAGACCTAATTGATCAAATTAAACCCATTACTAATGAGGTCATTAACTATAATCAAATGAAAGTAAACAAGAAATAAAAGAATAAATGAAATTTATTAAACCTACTTTTACCTCACCCAAAGATGACAACCCTTACTCCATTATTGACAATGTGAGATTATTCCTTTGGGATATGTGGATTACTCATGCTAAGAATAACTCAATTGTGAAAAATCTTGAAATATTAATGGCTATGGATCTTGATTACCAAATTGGAGAGAGAGAGAGGTCCTTTGAATGAGAGATGAAGTCTTGTTTTATAGATCTCAAGATATTTGATCGATGGTTGTGATTGAAAGTTCAAATCATGGTTGAGAGTGAATGAAGGATGAAGAGACCATGCATGTTGAGGAAGAGTTCAGTTCACTGAAGCTCCTTCCTTATTTTTAGGGAGATATTTTTGGAGGGAAGATATTTTCAAATTTTCAAATTTGAATTTCGAATATTCCATTTTGGGGGGGAATGTGCAACTAAATGAATTAAATAATTCATTTAATTGTGGAAGAAAATTAGATAATTAAATAATTAGGAAGTTAGTTAATTATGTGGGATAATAAGAAATAATGATTTTTAATTATGTGCATGAGAGGGAAAATTAAAATTAATTAAATAATAAGGATTATTTAATTAAAGTAGAGGAGGAAAATTATTTAATTAATTAAATAATTAAAAAATTATTTAACTAAAGGTGGATAGAAGAAAAATGTTGAATTAATAAAATTATTAAAATTATTTAATTGATAAAGGAAAATAGGTTAACTTAATCAAATAATTAGAAATTATTAAATTAAAAGCTTGATAAAGATAAAAAATAATGGACTAATCAAATAGTTAAAATTATTTAATTAATAGAGGAAAATAGATTAATTTAATCAAATAATTGGAAATTATTTAATTAAAAGTGATGAAATGAGATGATAACTGATAATGACTAAAATCGATGAATTAGGAGAATGCATGATGTGTTAGACATTTTTAGGTGTCTATAGTTATGTCTTCCCACCATATTGCTAATCTTACACTATTCAAACACCTCGTTAATTAAATACAGTCCTTAATCCCAAACCCATCACATACCTCAAATTCATTAAATACAACATCCATAAGCATAAAAGATCCCCATCCAATCCATGCGCACAAATTAAAGAGTCCCTTCACATGCTAATCAATAGCAACACAAAATGTCAATCCTCCCTTATGTCATCCAAGAAAACACGTGTCAAAAACTTGCTCAAAATTATGATGAAATATGTCCTATAATAAATCAAGATCTTATCCATGATCAAGAAATCCTAGATCAAACACCATAATGCACTCCATCATTGATTAAGTCCACTCAAGATATTCCTCTCCAAAATCTATTATTATCATTCCAAATATTGAGACCATCCAAAAAACTCCCATAGACGATCATGATATCCATGTTAATCTATTCTTTGATCAACCCCATAGATTATTATGATATCCATGATAATCCAATCTTTGATAAATATTTTATTCATGATCCTATAATCAAAGATAATCCAATATTTGATCAAGATCCTACTAATAATCAAGAAATCCAAGATGATCGACTCATCCACCTTTATTTCATCCATGATCATAAAATCAAATTTGATCCTATCCATACTCCAACAACTTCCATTTCTCAAGATGAGACACTCACCTCCCTTGGACACATAGATGACCAAACAAATCATGGATCATATTAAAAAAGTTGGAAATAAATCTATTATGAATCACATAAACATTAAAAATGATGAAGCAACAACAAACAAGATGGAGGATAAATATATAATTTCCTATCAACTATGGGGTAAGTGGCACCAAGATGGTTCCCAAAAAAGGGGCTTAAGTGGCCACTTTTTTTCTGAAATCAGGAAATACTGACCTTGGACATAAAATTGAGGATAGCTACACTCAAAATTTCTTGATGGAACAAAAACAAGGACCGCAATGCTCCGAGTCTACTTTCTAAACTACTAATTTATTTTGAAAATGGTTGAGATTAAGGGGTTTAAAAGAGGGACACACACAAATTGCTATTGTTTCTGTTAGAAAAACATAACATAGCAACTCTTGTGTGACCCAAGCACGGTGGACTTTTTTGTAGTATTTTTAAAATCGCTCCAGTCAGAAGTTAGATAATAGTATGTAGTAAGGACTAGATATTTTATGATAATTTTTTAATGAATATTTGATTTTTTATTAATTTTCTAAGTGGGCACTTCCTAAAAAGCAGAATTTTGGCCGTGCTCCCCCTAAATTTTTTTGAAACTAATAGATTTTTTAAAATTTTTATTTTTTTTAAATTGTAGAATGGAGTCTAGTTTCTAAAAATGTAATTTATTTCAAATTTTGATGAGCGGTTAATTTATAGCGAAAAAATACCAAACACTACTTTTTGAAGAAAAACGGACATACAAACAAAAGAAATTATGGATGAAAGGCTTAATATTGTTAGAAAGTGAAAAAAATTACATCGTTGGAAAGCTAATAAAGAACCTAACATTACCCATGTCTTCAATTTTTTTGATATTGAACCAGATGCAATCTTGATGGTGAGCACGAACTCGATTATGTGAAAATTTGTTGAATTTGGAAAAATGCGTCCTACGATCTTTGGGAATTCCCTCCAAGCCTTTGGGTTGGTATTCCAAGGCAAATACAAAAGCTAAGGCTCAGGGATTTCCAATGCAAAATATAACACATTCGCGTTATGTTTTGATTTTGACATTTTTCCTCTTCGGGGAGCATTACTAGCAACAAAT
>VDFB02094550.1:157224-172839 GCA_007258455.2 Sequoia sempervirens
AATAACGCGCTCGCGTTATAACGAGAACGCGTTATTTTAAAACTAGATTCGCGCTTTTTTAAAAAAAAAGACATAACGCGAACGCGTTATAGCGCGAACACGTTATGGCTTGTTTTTTTCTTGTTTGGCCACAATAGTGCGACCATCTTGGTGCACTTACCCTATGATCATCTACTTTTGTCAAAGAAATCCTTCTTGTAGAAGATAAAATACCAAACATTTATGGTCTTCAACTACAAAAAGGATGGGTTAGAGAATTTCTTCTAAAATAAAAATACCACATCAAAAATATAATTTTTCAAAGCATGTTGTATCAAGGAAAATGATTAGGTGTGCATGGACAAGACATTCAAGAACCAATTCAATTTTATGTAAATCATAGATATCAAGGTCTTGGATATTCATTGATCAAAAAATAAAATGATGTTAGTTATACCTCACTAATATTAGAAAGTGCTCAGAACTAGCTTTTCGATGATATCTTGTTTAAACCAAAATATAATACCCGAGTCAAAAGTTATAGTGATTTTTAAAAATTACCCAATTAAGGTTTGAGGGGCCAAAATTAAGCCCCTAGGGGTTGGCGAGTGATCTCCCCATGTGACTAAAAGATAGCGAACTAGACTTAGCACTGGTATGACAACCATTTAATTGTAAAATTTAACACAATCCTTTGTGATGATCATTTGGTTGTCAAATTTAAGATAGTCTCCCAAATATTTAAAAAACAAAAAAAAAACATCAAAATATGAAGTATTTTATACAAAAATGGGGGCTTTGGGGCCTTCTAAATTGAATGGAAGGGCCTTATTTTACCCAAAATTATCCAAAATGTGTTGTAAAGACGATTTCCATTGCACCAAAAGATCGACCTATTAATGCCCAATACAACTACCAGAGTTAATGAATCCACAAGAAGCGGTTAAGTCATATCACAAACCTAAGCATTGCATTGAAAAACATAAGGAGAACAAGGGAACACACCTTGGAACAATCCCCTCCAACACAAGTGAGGGGTTTGAACCTATGACCTAGGCTTTGATACTAATTGTTGCAAATACGGTTGTCATTGCACCAAAAGATCAACCTATTAATGTCTGATACAACCACTAGAGTTAATGACTCCACAGGAGGTGGTTAAGCCATGTCACGAACCTGAGCATTGTGTTGCAAAGCATAAGGAGACCAAGGGTGCACACCTTGCAACAAAATTAACCTACAATACAAAGGTACAAAAAAAAGAAACCTAAAATTTGGTATTCCTATCAAGTTTTTCTAATTCTCTAGGTCATAATATGATGCAAGAGAAGAGAATACTAAACTTTTTAAGATCCACCAAGATTATCAATCTAAGAATATATTATGCACAAAATCACTCTCAAATCTAAGGATTTTTTTTATTTGAAGATCTGATACTAGTATATAGGAGTTAAAATTTAGCTCACATCCCAAAATCACTTATATAAAAAAAAACTTCCACAAGAGAGTATGGAAATCTATAATAGCTTGCTTGATAAGATATGATACAAAGTGTACAATGACCTTGCTTATAAAGGAAAGGTGAGAGATAGGATTAGACAAGAGTATGACATGTTTCTTAATCCTATAACATGAGATAACTAACTCAATTAATATTGAATGACCTAGGACTGGAGAATTAAATTCCAATAGACAAGATTACATCTAAATGACAACTAAGACTTCTAGAAGGATTTATAGGACCTAAGTAAACTTTACTTGTGAATAAGACCTACTAGTGGACTAGACAGGTAAAATACCATATTGGACTAGACAGGTAAAATACCATATTTACACAAATAAAATGGTCAAGCCCATATTTTTGGTCTTTTAACCTCCATGGGTAGTCAAGATGGTAGAAAATAGTGTATTCTTTAATCCTAATTATTTAGAGAAAGGTAAAGACCTAGTGAAAAATCTATGAATTCCACTCCTATTCCTACAAGGAGTGAAAAACTTGTGTGTGTGTGTGTGTGTGTGTTTGTGAATGTATAATATAAAGAAAATAAAAATCCCAAGATTCCAAGTACACAACAAAAGGATTAAACTAAAATGGAAAGTAAAAATTAGAAGATAAGAGAAAAATAAAGAGAATAGTATCACCTCAAATTATTGGAGAAGTGAAGAGAGCTATGTATATTATAGAATGCTACAATAAAATTTTAGGAGAGTGTTGTAAAGTGATAGAATGATCACATATATATTTCATGATTAAAGAGTGTTGATTTTTTTTAGAAAACCACTAGTAAGAGCTTGAAAGTGTGAGAGATTGATATAATTGAGTGTGAGGATTATATATAGATTCAAAATTAGAAGATAGGATGAAAAAATGGGTAAGACTAGAAGCTAGAGAACTATTTAGGTTCACTACAAAGTGGTCACCACTAAATTGAGAAGGTAGTAGGTGGTAAAAACTGAAAAATGACTATTGAATGTCAAAATGTCATAGGAAATTAGTGTATCATACTAGTGTCTTTAAATATTTTTAACTCGCAAACTCTAGACACTAGGAAGTTACAAGACTAATGCATTTGAAGGATAATTTTACACAAAATAAGACATCCAGGGAGATATGACCTTTACACCATGGGTAGAAAATGGCTAGAGAAAGGGTTAAAAAATCCTAAAACTATGTTAGGGTTGATGGACACCAAAGTGGATCCAAAATGCAATATGAAATTACAAGGGTATGTAATTTTCCACATTATATTAGTAGAAATAGGAATATTAGCATCCTACTAAGTGTCCATTAAAGAGTTAATTATCAACAAATGTGTGAATATCAAAAAAATTATTGGCATATCCACCAAAAAATAAAGAAAATCACTTCTTTAGGATATGAGCTAATGAATTAGACAAAGTAAACTATACATTTTTATTCCTCACTACTATCAATAGGTCTAAAAGCACCAAGAATATAAGACTATGGTGGAGGAGGAACCTTTTCAATATGAGAAATTATGTAAAAGAGATTAGAGGTGGATAAATACTATTTGGCATGGGATTACAAAAGAGTGGGTTAGGTAATTCTTAGGATTTTATTCAGTAGTAGAGGAGGTATATTGATATCAAGGGTAGAAATTCATAAGTTAGGGAAGATTTGATATAAAGGGTAGAGAGTCTATAATCTCTTATGATTTATGTTTGAATATGTAATGGTGAAATTTTGATTTACTTAAGTTTTTTTGAGGTTTCAACTAATCACTAAACATATAGGTAGGACTACAAAAAGAAAGATGTTTATTTTTTCTTTTTTTCTTATCTAGCCTATTATTTAACTAATATAAAAGAATCTAATCATATCTAAAAAATTTCCCCTCCAAATTAAACTATGTTCAACAAAATAGGGGGAGATTTGGATAAAAGAAAATGTGAATAAATAAATATTGAAATACAAAATTGGAAAATAGAATTTAGAACATGGAAGAAGAAATAAAGAACCTAAAAAATGACCTAAGACATTCTTTGTCCAAGACACTAGAACAATGCACTATTGCCTAGCTAACACACTAGTATCTTGTCAATGTATTTCATCCAAATCAAGTTCAAAACAATATATTTTTTATGGATGCCAAAAAAAATTGCACATAAGAAAATAACCACACAAATTATCAAAAAAATATTTAAAAAATAAATAAATAAAACCAAATAAAAAAATCTTAAATAAAGATTTTGGTTGAAATAAATAAACAAAATAGAATAATGAGAAAGAAGAGACAGAGAATGACAAACCCTCCATGTGCTTAAGAACCCTCAAATATATACAAATGGAAAGAGGAGAAAGGGGGTGACTGCATAAGATATTGCATTCAAGTCAAACACTTATTTTTTTGGCCTCTATGAATAATGCATGGAATGAGGAGATGTTGGAATGTGTGTGCTCTTAAATAATAAGTAATTATAAGAATTTAGAAACAACATTATTAAAATAAAAGCTATATTTTTTGAATTCTTGGTCTAAAAGAATGAAAAACCTAATGTGTGAGAGATGAAATAAAGGAAATGGATATTTCTAAGTGCTAAAATAAAAGTTGAACATAAAGAGAACTAAGTGTAATAATAATAACAATAAAAATGAAACTAAACCTTGAAAAATATGACCTACAACACCAATTATGGAGATAATTATGGGTATGTGCAGGATCATGATGGGCCAAAAAGTGGTGATGTGAAAAAAGTTGTGTTTTGCATCGACTAAAAAATGAGAAAATCCCGAATTGACTTTTTCTGGCTTGGGTGTCAGTACATTGCTCCAAAGCAATGCCCAAGGCAAGAAGTACATATTGGATATCCAATCCAAATTGGATATCCGATTTGAATCGGGTATAAATACATAACGGTCTTTTAAAATCATTTGAATCATTTTAAAGAGTTGAGAGCAAACAGTGAGAGCAACGTTTGGATATCAAATATCCGATTTGAGCAGATATCTGATTTCTAGGGTAAGTTTTTGGTATTTTTTTTGTTTTAATCGATTTTTCTATTAGATTTGTATAATTTTAAGTAGTTTTTTATGGATTTTTATTAAAAAGTAGGGTTTTTTATTGATTTTTATTAAAAACTAGAGTTTACAATGGATTTTTATTAAAAACTTATGTTTTTTATGGATTTTTATTAAAAACTAGTGTTGTTTATGAATTTTTATTAAAAACTAGACTTTGTTATGGATTTTTGTTAAAAAGTAGGGTTTTTTTTTGGAATTTTTTTAAAAACTAGGGTTTTTTTACAATAGTTTCATTTATATTGTGTAATTTCAATTAGATTAATTAGTTTTTAACTTTAATCAGGCATTATGGTTGAGAATTAAAATGCACAAATGCCAAACACTCCACCACTTCCGTGCCCATCAATTGAAGACTTAACTGGTGAAAAATTGGAGCAATTGAGGGGCATTTGTGATGTTTATAAGACAATCCCTCAATTATCCCAAACGACAAACATATTGATGGAAATAATTAAAAATATAGAAACCCTCTCCACCCAACATAATGCCTTTCTTTCGTGGTGAGAAACCATGAGGGAATATTACTCCTATGGATTGCCTTACAATGATGTGAAAGATCTCCAAATAACTTCTTTATTTGTTAACCCCCGCACTGGTTTGCCAGTTAATGTTAATAAACCAAAACTTTCTATAAAATGGTGCACAAATAAGGACATTGTAGATAAATTTTTGGATCGTTGGTGAATGGTTTTTGATAAACCACCCAACAAGAATAGTGATATACCATTTTACTTTATTAAAAAATTATACACTAAGTTTGTGTTAGGGAATCATGTCAATTACTTTGACATTAAACCCTTCCAGGGCATTGATGGAGGTATTCCCCAAGATAGACCAAGGGCAGTTAGAGTAGTCCAGTGCCCATATGTTCCCCTTCCCCTTCCTCCGCCACCTCCAGTACATCATCCAGATATTATCGAGGATGCAGCCACATAGACTATTCAAGCTATTCACTCTTTGAGTGGTCTTTTGGTTTCCCATACTTCTATAGTAGCTCAGCCATATTTTGGTGATGTTGGCAATGGATCAAGTGCTACTGCATCATCCTTCTCAGGTCCACATATTTTTGTGCCACATACTTGCACTATGTGCCACCAGATATGCTTGGGTTCTCTTGTACAACCCACTGAGCATCCCTTGGACACTTTTGATTATGACTTATAGGATGTTGACATTATAGGAGATCAAGCATAGGGGAGTGGATCGCACCCTACAGAGTCCTCCTACTAGAGAGGGGGATGATGGAATAGTTACACAGGTAAGATATAAGTTGTAAATCTGTAACTTGCATTTGTTTTTAAATGAATATTAATAAGAGATAGTATCAAGTACTAATATTTATTTAAATGGTCTATTTAACAATTGATGTCTAAGGAGGAGCTCACATAGGTGACTGATAACACCCTTAGGGCTATTTCATTTGGCCTCAACATGCACACAGTATATATTTTTCGCACTCACTCGTTTACATTTTTTTATTATATACTTGCTTGTCATTTGAATTGTCATTAATGAAATTATATATTAACTTATATGTTTATCTTATTTTCTTCTTGTAGGAAACACCTAGTGCAAGCGAGGTGCAACGCTATCCAGACTATGCAGGCACAATGTTAGATAAGGGAAAGGTAATTGAACTCAAATTTGATTGAATTAAGATTTTTAAGATCTTATATTGATTATACATACATGACATAGATTGGTAGTTTCATATGTACTTGTCATTTTTATGTACAGGAAGTTATGAGCTATGCATCATTGTTGACAAGGTGTTCGTGTTGAAACACCTCAAGGAGATAAAGAAAAAGATCAACCTAAAGAGGTATGTGTTTATTTTATTTTGTGTTTGGTAAATATGTTCCTATTACCGACAATTGTATGCTAACTTGGATCAATTTTATGTTTTTGTTCACATATATAGATTGACATTTCAAAAGTTGGTTTGGTTGGTTCTTTGAGAGAGGCATATTCTAGGACTCCTGACCCTTTGAAGAGATGTATATTTCAGGTAATCAAAATTTCAATTTTAGAGTTCAATTATAATTCAATGTATATTGATTTTGATATTAATTATTCAGTTTTAAATTATATAGTATAACTAATCTCAATTGTGGTTTGAATTTCTCTTGTGTAGCCACCTTCAGAGCCAAAGAGTGCTTCAAAGAGGCTCCATTTTGATGATCCACCAGTAGTTTAGGATGAGATAGACATTTTGGCATGTAAATTTTGAATAGATATCAAGATGGCATATGCCGTGCATTTTGTAAAAATTTGTTTGAGTTGGCGTTGATGCCATTTTTGTATATGGACAGATACTTGATTATTGGATAATTTAATATATAGAAGTTGACAATCAAAATTTAATTTGTTCCTCATGTGCATGATTAAACTCTTTAAAAATTTAATATTGAGCAATGGTTAAATATCAATGTACAATAGCATAAAAAAGAATTGCTATAATATGTAGTTTATATTCATATCATTGGTTACATTGCATTGCACATCTTTCAAACTCAAAGCATTACTTCACATTGCATAACTAACAACTAGATGCTGACAGATGAAAAAATTTCAATTACAATATAGTTTTTACAAAGTCAACCTAAGCAGTTATGCAATTACTTCACATTGCATAACTAATAACTAGGAGTAGCTGTCAATTGCATTTGCTTGTCATGGAATTCTATGAGACAACCTTTCTTTGAGGCATTTTTTCAAACAGTTCACTGCCTTGTCTATGCTACCACATTTTTCATACATGTCTACCAAATTTTTTTATCGAACAGTTCACTAGCTTGTTGCTATGGCTCCTAAAACAGTTGATTTCAAACAAGCTATGGATGCTTGTAAAAATTCTATCAAAGCATAATAGTAAGCGATAGCATAGACAAGGCAATGAAATGTTTGAAAAAATGCCTCAAAGAAATGAGGTCTCATGGTGATGGAATTCCTTGACAATCAAAAGCAATTTTGATTCTCATGGCATTCCATCACCATGAGACCTCATTTCTTTGAGGCATTTTTTCAAACAATTGACTGCCATGTTGATTGTCATGGCATTCCATCACCATGAGACCTCATTTCATTGAGGCATTTTTTCAAATAGCTCACTGCCTTGTCTATGCTACCACATTTTTCATACATGTCTATCAAAGAATTCTATCAAACATTTAATTGCCTTGCTGCTATGGCTAAAATCCTAAAACAAGATCTTTCAAACAAGCTATGGATGCTTGGAAAGAATCTAACAAAGCATAATAGTAAGCAATAACATAGACAAGATAATGAACTGCTTAAAAAAATGCCTCAAAGAAATGTGGTCTCATGGTGATGGAATGCAATGAGAAAAAAATTGCTATAGATTGTCATGGCATTCCATCACCATGAGATCATTTTTTTGAGGCATTTTTTCAAACAGTTCACTGCCTTGTATATGCTACCACATTTTTCGTACGTCTACCAAAGCATTTTATCAAACAATTCACTGCCTTGTTGTTATGGCTAAAATCCTAAAACAAGTGCTTTCAAACAAGCTATATGGATGCTTGGAAAATGGTGCAGGACCACCTTGGAAACAAAGGACTAGTTGATGGTTAGTTGATGCAACCAAGGATGGCAAACCACTCACTTTCACAATACAAGGGATTCCTAAACACCTTTCTCAACTTACCTCTCATATCTCTTTAACAACTCTTGCAACTAATCATCATGCTAGACACCCATTTTAGTCCCCTTCAACATACTTCCAACTCACTTAGGACTCCATTGGAACAACTTTCACAAATCATGCAAACTACGTTGCTCAACCTAGCCAAATAGGCCAAATTTCCAAAGCTACCACCCTTGGAACACTTCAAAAACCCTAAAAATTGTTGAGGCAACACTCAACAGATGAAAAAACCTCAAATTTTCCCATTTATCCTTTGGAATTTTCCCTCTAAGACCCTATTCCACAAAACCCTCAAATTGCTCAAATTTGGCAAGGGTTTATTGAAAAAAATACTTGCAGACTTCCCATACTTTACCACCAAATCCAACACCCTTGAATAAACCTACACAAGCTTAAAATAATAAGAAAAGTGACTGCCCTCAAACAATTCCCACTTTTACCCTCTCTAACCTCACTTTTTCATGCAAAAACACCCCAAATGCCATCTAGGGCATCACCAAAAATCATAATGTTGACCTCCCTTGCATAAGAAATAATGCAAACATGTTTATCTATCCTAACTAAGCCTATCCATTGAGTTACAACATCATACAGTGGGTGGAAGGCTTAAAAATCCATTTTAAATGCACTCAAACCCTTGGAACAGGGCTCACAGACCGACCTCCAGTAAAATGCCTCTTAAATGCACAAAAATGAATGAAATTACTTCAAACAAGGTTTGTGAAGAAGGTAACTCTACTTCCCACTAGTTTCCATTAAAAGGAAAGCAACAAGCTATGGTCTCATGGCATTTTTTTGCACGAAAAGCAGCATTGGAGTTCAGTTGGAGGCTGAAAACTACTTGTAAGGACATAAATAAATCTTGTTCTACAACTCGTATGGCCAAAATGATTATTCCGTCACGTCTGGATGGGTATTTTTAGGTTAGGTATGGTCCCCTTTTGCACCCAAATAGTTTGAAACACTCCAAACTATGTTCAATCGGCGAAATCCCTTAAGAGTCCAAAGTGCAAAAGGGAAACAATCTTTGATGGACTGTTACTCAAAAACCGTGATGCCTACAAACCTTTTGTCTTAGGCTACGAGATAGTCTTGGGCCCCTCTACAATAACCTCTCTCAATTTTTGCTATCTCCAAGGCGTTTTCCCATGGTGATGAGTTTTCAGTTGAGGGAAAAGTTGTCAGATGCAAGCAGTGTAAAGTTGCAAAGTGGTGCAACTTTCATTTTGCAACTCGTACAACCAAACAGACTATTACAACACATCTGGATGGGTACGTTTACACTAGGGATGGTCCTCTTTTGCACCCAAATATGTCGAATCACTCTGAGCTACATTGGACCAGCGATTTCCCTTAAGAGTCCAAAATGCTAAAAGGAAACAATTTTTGAAGGGATATTTCTCAAAAACTGTGACACTTACAGACTCTCTATCTGAGGCTACGAGATTGTGTTGGGACCATCTACAATAACCTATCTTGGTTTTTGCTATCTCGGAGGAATTTTCCCGTGGTGACGAGTTTTTAGTTGAGGGAAAAGTTGTCAAATGCAAGCAATGTAAAGTTGCAAAGTGGTACAACTTTCATTCTACAACTCGTACGACCAAACAGACTGTTCCAACATATCTGAATGGGTACGTTTATGCTAGGGATGGTCCTCTTTTTCACCCAAATACACTAAATCACTCTGAGCTACACTGGACCGACGATTTCCCTTAAGAGTCCAAAGTGCTAAAAGGAAACAATCTTTGAAGGGCTATTTCTCAGAAACTTTGATGCTTACAAACTCTTCGTCTGAGATTAAGGGATCATGTTGGGACCATCTACAATAACCTCTCTCAGTTTTTTCTATCTCAGAGGTTTTTTCCCGTGGTGATGAGTTTTTAGTTGAGGGAAAAGTTGTCAGATGCAAGCAGTGTAAAGTTGCAAAGTGGTGCAACTTTCATTCTGCAACTCGTACAACCAAATAGACTGTTCCAACATGTCCGGATGGGTACGTTTACGTTATGGATGGTCCTCTTTTGCACCCAAATACTCTGAATCACTCCAAGCTACATTGGACCGATGATTTCCCTTAAGAGTCTAAAGTGTTAAAATGCAACAATCTTTGAAAGGCTATTTCTTGAAAACCGCGATGCTTAGAGACTCTTCGTCTAAGGCTACGAGATCATGTTAGGACCATCTAAAATAACCTCTCTCAATTTTTTCTATCTCAGAGGAATTTTCCATTGGTGACGAGTTTTCAATTGAGAGAAAAGTTGCCAAATGCAAGTAGTGTAAAGTTGCAAAGTGGTGCAACTTTCATTCTACAACTCATACGACCAAACAGACTATTCCAACACATTCGGATGGGTATTTTTACACTAGGGATGGTCATATTTTGCACCCAAATACACCGAATCACTCTGAGCTACATTGGACCGGCAATTTCCCTTAAGAGTCCAAAGTGCTAAAAGACAACAATCTTTGAAGGGCTATTTATCAAAAACCATGACACTTATAGACTCTCTGTCTGAGGCTATGGGATTGTGTTGGGACTATCTAAAATAACCTCTCTCAATTTTTGCTATCTTGGAGGCGTTTTCCCATGGTGACGAGTTTTCAGTTGAGGAAAATGTTGTCAGATGCAAGCAGTGTAAAGTTGCAAAGTGGTGCAACTTTCATTCTGCAACTTGTACAACCAAACGAACTGTTCCAACACGTCCAAATGGGTACATTTACACTAGGGATGGTCCTCTTTTGCACCCAAATACGTTGAATCACTCTGAGCTACATTGGACCGGTGATTTCCCTTAAGAGTCCAAAGTGCTAAAAGGCCATACCATCTATTGTACAATTTGTAGCTTGATGGTATGGCCATGGTAGAAGTTATTAGGACTGTATAAGGTGACTATGTGGGTTTAAAGAGCTTGAAAGGTCTGTAGTTGAGTTGGTGAGTTGTCATGCATGGCAAAAATGAGTGAAATTAGGTGAAAAATTATGGTTACAACATGCTAATGTCAATGAAACATGGGGGCAACAAGATTTAAAGTTGGATCAAGCTTGTGCAGGTCCTAATAGATTTGTTTGATGAGTTTATAGGGTGTGGCAAGGTTGGAAACATTGATTTCCTTAAAAACCTCATGAAAGTTGCTAAAAATGAGGGTTTGTTGAAATAGAGTTTTAGAAAGCGTATCTCACCAAAAAAAATTATGGTTTTGGTAGTTTGGTAGGCTTTTTAATGCTTCCCAATCAAAATTTCAGGTTTGGGAAGTGTTTAAATATGAGTCTCTTTGTAAAATGGGCCTATTTTAGTGAAGTTGCACCCAAGTTTGAGTTTGAGGATCAAATTGGAGTTTGAATCATCTTTAATTGTAATTGTGTTTAAATCCACCTAGCTCTTGCATAAAAAAACTCTTACCCAATCAACCTGAACATCATGCACGCCCAAATACCTTGTTTCCACTTTGCTAGATCAAAGACTCAATTACATTGGAAACGACCTTCACATGACCTTTTTACACATTTTTTTGGCAAAAGTGGCAAGCCACTTTAATTTATTATATATAAATAGGAGATATTACAAAACCTGGTTCAAACAAGCATACCGACAGGAATGAAATAGGAAGAAAACCTCCAGTTGTAGCTCAATTAAGTACAAAATTCTCTTATAGAATTGTCCCAATAACAGTAACAAAGCATACATCTGTATGACTATTTCAACCTATGAGTTTCCAAAATATAGACCCCTTTACATTTTAAACATACCCTTTATACAATGCCATACATTTGACCCATATTTCAAAAAATATCACTGGATATAGATTATGCTCATACACATTTATGACCTTTTTACATTGTTTCACATTTGAAAATTCAAATTTTACAAAATTTTCCTATTGGAGGCATTTAGGGCACAGTCTTCCACAAGAGTAGTATGTTGACATTCTGGAGTGACAAGCACCTGTACAAACCATCAAGGTAGCAGTTAAACTACATATAATAGAAAAGATGCTTAGAATAAAAGATACTTAGAATAACAAATCTATATTATTCTAATATGTCGCATACCTCTCTGAACGGATCATAGCTGCCTATTGTTGCACCAAGTCCATGATCAATCGTGCCAAGAATATCACAAAAAAATTCAAATGAGAAATCTATAGTCACAATAGAAAAGATGCTTAGACTAACAAATCTATATTAATATAAACAACTTGAATGATAATGAATTGGTAATGCAAACTATAAAAGACGCTTAGAATAACCAATCTATTTTATTGTAATCTATTGCATACCTCTCTGAAAGGATCAAAGCTGGATATTGTTGTAATAGGTCCATGATCAATCATGCCAAAAATATAGCAAAAGTTGTCAAATGATAAATCTATATCGTCACAATAGAAAAGATGCTTAGACTAACAAATCTATATTAATCTAAACAACCTGAATGATGATGAATTGGTAATGCAAACTATAAAAGATGCTTAAAGAATAACCAATCTATATTATTCTAAATGACCTAATTGATGATGAGATGGTAATGCAAATTGTAAAATATGCTTAGAATAACCAATCTATATTATTGTAATATGTCGCATACCTCTCCGAAAGGATCAGAGTTGGCTATTGTTGCAGTAGGTCCATGATCAATCGTCCCAAAAATATCACAAAATTTTTTAAATGATAAATCTATATTGTCACAATAGAAAAGATGCTTAGACTAACAAATCTTTGATTGTATGACAATCCAATCTGCCTCCCATTGTACCCTCCTCAACTAACCAAAAGAATCAATGCACTATTGAATCAAGTGTCCCTCCCTGTGACAATGTTGAACTACACCAATCAACAATAGAATGTGCATCACTAAATTTTTCTCCTGAAATCTTCAATTGCTCCTTAACTAGAGCTCTCTTTACACATGCACCTACTCCATCATGCTCCAATTTCCCATGCCCAGCTTTAAAAAAACTCCAAATATGAGGTACACCCCTCTCTACATGCATTCTACTTAACCAATAAAACATATGAGCATTCTTGAATTGACTTGTGCAATTATCTGACCAAATGAGATGTCGGCCCAGTGCTATATCATGCTTCTGCAAGAACTCAAAAAAATTCTCGAAACAATGTTGGACATACTCAGACAAGTGAGATCTATTATCACTCATATAAAAATGATACTCTCTGATTATCTTTCGATCCTCCTTTGTACTATCAGGTGCATGTCTAAATGTTATGTGGACAAAAATCGCAATATAAATGGAATTGTAATACTAAGATTGTACCTTGTTTTGTGGTTGCAATGTGTATTTTTCTGCAAAATCAACCACTAATATAATAGTGCCAATCAGAAAAGAGTCCTTACACATCTTGAACTATTGATCCAACCACTGAGACCTATGACTATGCCTTGCATACTTGTAGAAAAGATTGTCCTTCAAATCTAAAATAAAATTAGCAACACTGCATTCTTTTGTAACCAACTCACATCTAGAACCTTCACCTCCACTTTGCAAAGTATATTTGACTATCTCATATATCTTTTTCTCAACAAGCTTCTTTCCAAATTCATGTCTGGAACCCTCATGAAAACATTGAACAAACTTTGACAAGCCACCACATTGTGAGCACTTCACATTTAAACAATCATTTCTATAGAAAAAGCGACCATCATTTCTAGAACATAAAAATAGATCTAGCAAGTCCCTTGATGATTTTGGAAAATGCATTGCACCACACTCCTGCAACATTTCATTAGTATGCAAAGTAGAAAAAATATAACATAATAGTTCATGGTACATTGAAAACTCCACATGGTATTTGCAACAAGTATTACAAATTTTAAGAGGAACACAATAAAATAGCTTCAAACCTTCAAAAGTCCTTTGCAAGATTTTCATATTTGGATGTGTTTCAATAAAAAAATTGAACAACATTGTTTGGCTTGATTCCAAGAAATTTTTAGGATGAAATATACAATCTTGATTGTCAATTCTCAACTTTGAAACATCCTTTGCATTGAGTGATACTCTAGAGTTATCATGCCAAAATTGTTGAATTACCTACTTTACATTATCGGTTAGCTTCTTATCAACACATGGAAGCCTCCCAGCAAAATCCCATGTATCATTTTGAAGAGGATCATCTATTCTTTCTCTTCTTGCAAGTGCTCTATCCAAAGTTTTACAATTTATGTCAAAATCAATACAAGTTTGTCTCAGAAAGCGATATTTTTTCAATTGATGGCTTATTGTAATGACTCTCTGAGTAGCTCTCTTATCTTTTTCCTTGTTATTTTTTCCAATAGACTTGAGAGCATTAAAAATATTTTTGACAATAATATAGAATATTTTTTGGTCTTCTTGTTCACACGAATCTTCAATTTGGCTAACAAAGGTCTCATCTTTTGCATCTTTAGCAATTGTACAAAAAGTTGGCATTGCTCGGAAATGTCTTATCACTAAAATATTGGTTGAAAATTCTTGTAGCCCACAATCGAACGATTCGTGTTGACCTCTTTCCTTCAAAATTGTTTATAATGTTCTCATCAATTTCAAGTAACCATTTAGGGGTTCTTGAAGGTCTTGAATTTGGAATATGTCTTTCTTCCACACAAGGTTCTTCATTCTCATGTAATCTGGTGAAACATAATTTACACTTGGTTCAATATTATGTTCAACATTTTCACCTTGAACATTTTCAATATCAATTTGAATAATTTATTTTCCAATTTCAATATCATGTTCAACATCTTCAATTCCAACATTTTTCACCTTGAACATTTTCATTATCAATTTCAATATTTTCATTCCCAATTTGAATATCATGTTCAACATCTTCAATTCCAAAATTTTCACCTTGAACATTTTCAATATCAATTTGAACATTTTCATTCCCAAAAATTTTCAATATCATGTTGAACATTTTCACCTTTAACATATTCAATTTCCTCTTCACTTGAAAGACTATAAGGCTCAAGTTCACCAATATTTAGCATACCTTGTCTTCTCTTCCTATGACCTCTATCTCTTTGTCTATATGCTTCAATTTTTTCTTTTGTAAGATTTTTCTTACGTTTTTGCTTTTGACGACTACTACTCCCCATTATACCTCATAAAAGATGCTAAAAAATCATTGCTTATGACAAATTTGAGTAGAAGATGCTCCAAAAAGTTGATCTTTGTCTCCTCCACTTTGAAACCATGTGTTTGTCACTTGCAAAGCCTGCAAACAAAATGTAGGGTCTGTTGGGATGCACAAAACGACCCACATGGGGTTTTTTTATGGCCCAAAAATCCTATATCGGATAAAATCTGATAGCTCATTTGAATTTTTTTTTAAAAATGTTTTGTAACGGCAAGATTTTAGAGCTACAAATTTGATATCTGATTCAAATCGAATATCCTATTTTTGCACACATAGACCTAAGAGTAATTAGGAT